>VKHH01006173.1:0-24707 GCA_015144975.1 Epipyxis sp. PR26KG
TTATTATTATTATTATTATTATTATTATTATTGTTATTATTATTATTGTTATTATTGTTATTATTATTATTATTATTATTATTATTATAACATGATAATAATTATTTTTATGAAACAGAACCATAAGAATTTTTCTTAAGTTATCATTATATATAATTGTATGAACTTCACTTTTGAAATTGTATATCAAAACATAATACGAATGATCATTCATTTTTTGTATGAAATTATTGGTGGATGAATTTGTAATGAAGCAACTTTGTAAGTTTTTTTATTCTTAATTCCAACCCTTTTTAAATCATATTTATGATGTTACATAATATAAACATAATCATATATATTTTATTTCATGTTATAATAGGAGATATAAAAGCTCAAAATGGCATCAAAATCATCATTCTTATTCTTTGCATGACATTATGTTATTAGACGATCAGCTAGCTCATGAGATTAAAGAATTATCATATAATTATGGTTATAATATTATGATGTAAAATAATAATAATGATGTTATTCATCCATTATTATTATTGTTTGAGTTTATTGTTTCATTATCATATTTATTATTATTGTGTCAATATGAGACTATCAGGAAATTTAAATGGGTTTGACAATTTGGTACAACTTCATAGATCATCTTAAAGCCATGGCTTATCAAGAAAAGCAGGTTTAGTAATAATAGTTATGACTTGAAGATGGTTCATTGTTTTCTCAATATTTTTTTTTATCAAAATGCATCACAATATGATAGATTTTAACTATCATTTTTGATTAAAAGCAATCATTATGTTGGGAACATGGGAGAAGGTTTATTATTAGTTGATCGCTGCTTTATAATAGTTTATTATTGCTTACTTTAAGAAATGATTTTTGTAGTATTAGTTAGTTTCATTAATAATAATAAATAATAATAATAATAATTATTATTATTATAACAATAATAATAATAATCTAAAAAAATAAAAATAAATTATTTTTTTAATATTTTCATAATGTAATATAATATATATTAACACGTGTAAAACAAAGTCGTATACTAAAAATAAAATCTTCAACAAAAATAATTTAGCTATATCCATCCTACCGCTGGTGCTCTTTACTGTAACTTCATACACCAATGTGATGATATTAACCGTCCATTAATATGATTACTGTATTTATATGATATGATATCATTTATATTTGATGTATTGAAACAATCAACAGCAATGATAATTAATTTATGATAATAACCATTCAAATTAATGTAATATAAAACATAGAAAAATATAATTTTATTTAATTATTATAATTAGGAAGGGGTCAGCATATCAGCGAAATCAACATAATCATAATATTTATCATTTATTATGATGAGTCATAGCTTGTGAAATGGAAATCAGTACATCTGCTACTAGCGATGGGATTTTCTAAAAAAATATAATAAAATTATCATCATAAAGAGTGAATGGATTAATAATCCAAGGATTTTTATTACCTGACTCTCTGTTATTGTCGAGCTTTGATTGATCGCTGCTTCAACTGCTTGATATGATACTACACACAACACCCATTCCCATATCGAGAATAATAAATACTCATTATTATTATTATTATTATTATTATTATTGCTTATTTCATTCATATGATGATTAATAGAATGAATAGAATCCATACTTTTCTTCTTTTTCAATGATGTGCTTTCTGGCATCACATCACGCATTAAGCCTAACACATCCTGCTCACTAATCACTTTCGGAACTAAATTAATTTGCTTCAAAGCTTTCATAATTATAGACACTTCCATATCATCATCATAATTCTTCGATAAATTATTATTATTACTATTATTTTTTGGAGTGACGGTTTCATTGATTCGATATTTTTGTAAATAAATTTGTAAGGAACCTTCTATTGCTTCTATTGCTTGTAACACTTCGTATGAGAATATGCATGATAAGCGATCTCTCAGTCGAGCATCCTCTGGAAATGCTAATAATGTTTGTTTTGATAAAATGGGCAGAATGTCTTCTTCTAATAGACGGTTAAATGATATGCTCACACACATGTGAGACCTCCAAGCAACCAACCATTGACTAGAACTCGGAACATTATTATTATTATTATTATTATTATTTAAATGATCATTATTATTATCATTATTATTGAAATTATATTTACTATTATTATGATTATTATAATTTGGATTAATAATTACACCATCATACTTTAGTTGGGAAAAAACACATAAGAAAATGAGGAATTCCTCAAAGGATAATGAAGGGGATGCGTGGTTTTTGATCAAAGAAACAGTTTGATTATTATTAATGTTATTATTATTATTACTAAATGATCCAACAGTAACACATGGGATGTGTAGGGATATTTGATGCAACAGATAACCAATATCAGATAATAAAGTCCTATCTGTTAACACTCCTAATTTTGCTAATAATGTAAATAAGTTTGGACCTGATAATTCACCTGCAATGATACTATCACCGCATGAGCAATATGTAGCAAATATCGGCCATAAAGCTTCTTTCGTTGCTTTCAATAGCTTGCTTTCTGATGGAGAAAGAATCGATTGACTAAAAGAAGAAGTAAATTTACTATTTCGTAATGATCGACTGCTAATAGAGTTTGGTGTAGACACTGTTTCAACAATTGGTAGTTGATTACTAGTGATGCTACTATTACTACTGCTGATATATGAAATATGATACTCATTATTATCATGTATATCATTAATGTTGATATTTTTTAATGATAATACTTTCATATTTGGGGTGTCAGTTGCTTTCTTTGGACTCTTTGAACCATTATTAATGGATGTTCTCACAGCAGGATCGACAATGCTATGCTGCAAGCGACTTAATGCCAATATATCATTCAAAGCATCGAAACTATTCGATGAGAGTCTATTATTTCGATTCATTAATTCTACTTCATTATTATTATTTGTTGTTATTTCATCGACATGAAGTATAGTAGTAGCTTTACTTTGACTCATTAATAATTGTTGTTCTAATCGACGAGAATCATTATTATTTGGAAATGGAACTAATAAACCAGAGGATCTATTACTATTATTTACTCCATTATTCCCAGTGATAATAGTAGATGAACTTCTTGACATATCAGTTAAGGTGCTTACAATCGAATCATCATTTGATACACTTGATAATGGAATACTAACTTTTGATGGATTATTATTATTATTATTATTATTATTATTATTTTTATGTGAAGGATTTATTGGAAGATTCATAAGTTGTTGAATGGACAATTGACTTTGATTCCATGAGGATTGTGAGTAGCTAGCCATAATCTCAGCAGTGATCAAAGAAGTGGTAGTAGCTTTCAATACTTGCGAGTATGGTGTGATGAAATCAAAACCCCAAAATCTTTTTTTCGGTTTTGTGGAATTAATAATAGTATTAACATTAGTATTATTATTAATATTTGAAGCATTTATCGAAGAAATTATTGGTTTCTTTCTCATTGATTTTATATCATCACATGTTGAACAATACAATCGAATAATTTTCTTAATTTCATTATTATTATTATTATTATTGTCATTATTTTTTCTGGTTGCATTTATATTTGTTATCGCTTGATTTAATAGTATGTCTGGATTAGGTTGTTGAGAGCTATCTGCAGCACCACCTGATTGCTCCCATAATAAGAAACTACATCTCATAAATAATTCTTGAAATTCGATAAAATTGAGAGTGACAATTTCGCCAGCGAAAGGATTATTATTATTATTATTATTATTATTATCGTTATTATTATTCGCTGATAAGAAGGTTGGTCTTACACGTGTATGTAATGATCGCTTTGCTTGTATTGCTATGGCACCTCTGCGAATAAGATCTGAACAACATAATGTTTTACAAGCCACATTTAAAGGAATTTCAAAATAACTAATATCATCATAAAAAGATGTTACTGTTGAGCTACCAGTATTTGGTGTTGATAATCGATTAATAAATGGCAATTGTAAAGTTGATTTTGATTTTTCAATTAATGCATAATATAATAATCGTAGAAATGATGATTGCTGATTAAGTGAATTCATTGCATCATGTCCACCGTATCGTGAGATGTCTTCAATAGTTGGAAATTCACCATGTTTGATTAGTGGATTAGGTATACTATCGAATCGTAAATCAATCAATGAACTCATAGTGGAGGTAATACATCGATTATATAAAATAATACTTGTCGTTGGCTCCGATTTTATTATATCATTTTGAACATCATTTTTATGATCATTTTTATGTAATGAATCAATTAATAATGATAAAATATCAAATAATTTTATTAAAGCTTCTTTAGTTGCTTTTAATGGTAAAGGATTAATAATAGTATCACTCCATATTGATAATGATAAATCATTGGATTGGTTAAAATAAATCCCAAAAGCAGCCCAAGCCATGTCAAATCTTATGTCTAATTTATGATATATGCCAAGGATCTTGCATATATGTAAGAATCTCGGGGCATCAAAATATGATAATGGTGGTCGAGGGGGAATATAATTATTTCCAATGATTACATTATTTGAATTAGTATGATTTTCGTGTGAATTATGATTATTTAATGATAAGATTGGTGTACTTGTAGTAAATAAATTGATTAATAGTTGAATAATACAATCAATTTCCTCATTATTATTGTTGTTATTATTGTTATTTTCATTATTATTATTATTATTATCCAACAAGTTTGAATTCCATTGTTTTGGATTGCTGTATAAAGGTTTTAATATTCGTAATCGAATGCTTTGTTGAACATATGTCAAATTAGATGAAAATTTATGAAGCATTTTTCGCACACAATCAATAAATTCATCTAATTTAACAGATTTTTTAGAATTTTTTGACAAAGAATTAATTGAATGAGATCGAAATAAGTCAATTGTAAAACATCGAATAGCAAATATAATAAAAGTTGAAAAATTCAAAATTTTATTCAATTTTCCATTAAAAGAATTGATTTTATATAAAATTAATTCCATTTCTGATGTTGTTATGTTAATTGTAGATGATGGTGATAACGATAAAATCCATTTACAAGCTGCTTGTTGAGGAATTAATAAATCTTGTGGTCGCTTGTCAAGTACCTCACGTGATGCTATAGGAATAAGCAAACCTTCAGTGAAGGGGTCGTTTGGTACTTTGAATCGTGCATAACATCGACAATATTCCCATTTTAATAAATCAACATTTAGGAATAATAATCGTAATGTTCGTTCTTCTATTAATAAATCTAAAATATCATCATTTTCTAAAATATGTTGCTTAGGATTAGCACAACTACCATAAAATTCTAATAATTCTTGAGCAGCTTTTGGAGATCGGCCATTCGTCACATTATTATTTGTTTGAATGATATCATTGCTATTAGGTGAATAAATTTGAGCGAAATATTCTGATAATTCTGAAGAACTTAATTTGTATTGAATACTAAATTTTCTTAAAAATAATGTCAAATTTGATTCTGAACTAAGAGTTTTAAGATTGTTATCATTATTTAATGATAGATTATCGAATGTAAGTTGTCGCAATTGGATGACTTCCCAGGGTGCAAATCGAAAGGAAATAATTGGATAATGCATCAGTAATATAATAACATCTCTCAACGGATCAACTTCTTCTTCATCATGATCAACAGTATGATCGTTATTTTGTTGATTATGATCATTAATATTGTTATTATTATTATTATTATTATTAATATTGTTATTATTATTGTCTTCAGTTTTATTTGATAACTTCTCATTATTATCAGCATTATTTAATAATATATGATCATCAATAACAACTACATTAGCATCAAGATTTGACAGGTTCTTCGTCAAATTCTTTGATTTTATATTTTCTTTTGTTTTATTATTCATATTTTTATCATTTTTATTACGATTATTTGTCATTGACGATGTATCATTGGGTGAAATAAGAGAATTTTGTGCAGTTTTATTTCGAATAAAAGCACCGTTTTCATCATAATATTCTTTCGTGGTAGTATTATTATGGTTTTTGACAAGAGAAGATTCTGCTGATACTTTTACATTATCATCTCCATTATTATTATTTGTTATATTTTCAATTGGATTCATATTCAAATATTTAAATAATTTATTCAAAATGTCAATTGGTTCTAAAGCTTTATAATTATTATTAGTGATAGACGATTGAAAACCAAATAAATTTATGAGAAAATTTGGAATATTTTGATTATTTTTTATTTTATTCCAAGATGCATAAGACTCTTGAGCGATAACAAAGATAATTTCTAATAAACTACCAATAGGAATATTAATATCATTATCTTGATTATCATTACTATCATAAAATACAATATCATTACAAATATTATGATATTTTTCTTTACTTATAATAATAGGAATAATCGAACGAAGTGTAAAATATTCTAACAATGAATAACTATTAATTGAAAAAAAGACTAGCACAGGTGATAATAATAATGAAGAAATACTATTATTTTCCTCACGATTTGATTTTAATTTTATATAATTAGGTATCGGTGAGTAGCATGATGGTGAGTACCTTGGTTGAATTGCTGATAAAAATGATGATAAATAAGTGTCAGTAATTGACTGCACTCCATACACTCCTTGGAATGAATATAATAAATTTAATTGTATTGGTAAAATGACTGGTTGGATGAAGAGTAATGATGGTAAAGTATGTGCAATAAATAATGCATATTTTAAATTTGAAGAGAAATTAGATATCAAATCTATTTGATTTTGAATTGTTGAAATTAAAGATTTTTCTAATAATTTATATAATACATAAGGGATATTATTTGATCTCCAAATAGATACCATTTTAGATGATATTGGTGAAGGTAATGATTCATATATAATTGATTGTGAATGAGGCAACAAATCATCTTCGAAATTATTATTAAGTGTGACTTTCTCAGCATAAATTTCGATTTGATTCATTAGCCAATACAATTCAATATGTGGTATGAGGGTTAAACCGGATTGTCTTAACATCCACAATATAGATTTCATTGATAAATAATCTATTTCTAAATTATTGTTATTATTATTGATATCTTTGAAATTATTTGAAGCCGATATATCCAATTGTTCAGCAAGTACAAATTTTGAGATTACTTTTAACAACATTTTATTTGAGATTTCTCCAATCATTATAAGCAAATTCGAATGATTTCGATTAGATTTTTTGAACCCTATTTTATGATTCGGATGGAATGGAATTTGTTGAAGTAAATGTAAGAATTGGATAAATGAAATAAATTGATTATTAGAGTTCATGAGATCATTTTGGGATTTCTGATTTGTTACTGATACTTGTATTATTAATAATGATAATTGCTCCTGATCAACAATAGAACCTATTAAATCATACTTACGAAAACTTTGAAATAATGTTGATGTTTTTATGTAGCCTTTGAATGATTCCCCATACTTTGTGTAAGACATTATTTGTGACCATATCTTCATATTTGACGAGCGTTTCATTGAAGACTATGTAGGTAGACAATAAAATCAGAACTGTGGATGAAATAATGTACTAAAATCAAATCGTATTTCCATGCTTATTTATAACATTCAGTTATTATTATAACACTACATAATTATATTCAGTTTCGTGTTAATCTAAATTTTGGTTATAATACATCAGATTATTATTAAATTCACCTCATCCATAATCATATCAAAAAACCAATGTATGAAAAAATCAGAATTTTCTGACATAATTGTTAAAACTGAAGGTTCTAGCTGTATCTGTATACTAGATCTTTGCTGAGAAATCGCTGACTGACTAGCTTGTGTTAGATTGGTTGAATATGGGACAATATTCTTAACAAGGAGCATGTGCAGTGATTTTTTGCCACTTATGTCAGAATCAACATACACAATCTATAATTATAAGAAAATAAATAATATATCATATTATCATCCAAATAAATATTTCCAACAATAAATATGATTACCTGAGATATTCGTCGCAGCCAATCGTAAAATAATTCATATCCCATCATAGAGTACTCATTGTCATACTGTTCGGAAAGTTTATGTTTTTGTAAGATTGATTTGTAGGTATAATCTACATCAAGAAGCGATACATATGAGTAAAGTTCTAAATCAATAATAAGGTTATACAATCCACTCAAAATATCTTTACAACCATTCACTTCTCTTAAGTAATTATCATGTAATAACAGAAGAAGTGATGTTATCTCCTGTAGAGATTGCAACACTGCTGAATTCTTCACTCCAGTTGGCTCGTTCGGTTGACGTTGTTCTTGCATTTTCCAGAAATACAATTTTTGATTGAATAAAATAGATTATTCACACTATTTTTTAAAATATTATTTCGAACTCAAATTTTACACGAAACCCGAAACGCGTAGGACGAGTTTTTCGTGATGAATACAAGCATGCAATTTTATTAAAAGATTCAATTGTTAGAATCAGATATTAATAGTAAGTTAGAATGATATAATCCACTCCTAAGTTAACAAAAGTGTTAAGTGTTGATATGTTGATGTGAATTATTAAAATTAATTATTACAACGTTAATCAGTTAATTATTGTGCTTTAAATTTTCTGCAAAAACTTCGCGGGTACAGTAAATATACCATCAAATTTTACACTCTTTGTAATTTTATTAATATCTAATAATACTTCATTGTTTTTATATGAATGAAGGTTGAAAAGTGAATGAATGAATGAATGAATGAATGAATGAATGAATGAATGAATGTTACCGGCAGTTTATTTTTTGTTGTCCCGCAGTATAATTCCAGAATTACTATTCTTTTAAATAAGGAAACGCAAAAACTTCGACTCGAATAATACCATTATAATCTTGTTTATTATTATATAATTAAATTAATTGTTCTGAATTGAATTTTGAGAAACTTAAGTAACTTAATTTGAAACTATTACAAAAAATGATTATGGGATTGAGGAATGGAATATTCATAAGTTGTTATTTCTCTGCATCTCTGCAATGAGCACTTAACAAAATCTTCAAATTTCTCCCTGCTGTTCATTTTAATATTAATTATTGGATTATTGTTATTAGTCAAATGCAAGCAGTTGGATACCTGACCAGCATAGCGTTTCTTTATGTATTCGTTATATTTAGTTGTAATTGCGATTGTGAAAAGATACAACTAGATGGTACATTTAATGTTGATTTGGGTGAGCCACAGTATGCAGAAATTAAACCAAGCATTATTCCAAACATAAACGAATTTGATGCAAATGGTCGGACTCCATTGATGAACGCTGCTTTATTTGGACAACTTGATCATATTGTAAACATATTGAAAGGAGGGGCTGATGTAAATATTACAAATTCAAATGGTGACACAGCTCTAATTCTCGCTTGTAAGCATGGAAATTACTATACAGCATTTGAATTGATTAAGACAAAATCGGATTTAAATCATAAAAATAAAAACGGAATATCTGCATTGCTTATGGCAATATCGGGTGGATATACTACGATAGTAAACTCACTGATAAGTGGCGGTGCAGAAATAAATACTTCCAGCGAAGATGGAACTACTCCACTTATGATTGCATCGCAAAAAGGTTTAAGTCTAGTGGTACGTAGTCTTATAAAATATGGTGTTGATATCAATGATAAAACTTTTGGAGGTGAGAACGCTTTAATATTTGCAGCCTCTTCTGGTCATGCAGATATTGTTGAACTTTTAATCACATCTGGTGGTAAGATCGATGAACAGACAAGTGTAGGATTTACAGCTTTGATGTTAAGTGCTTCAAGGGGCTATCATGTGACGGTGAAGTTATTGATAAACAATGGTGCAAACATGAGCATAAAAGACGAATATTCTAGAACTGCGTTAGATCATGCAATCTACAATAGCCAGCAAAATTGTATTGATGTTTTGGTTGCAAGCGGTTCTGAAACGCCAAGAAAAGGTTTTAGAGTTGACGCAACTGTATTGAAAGAGCGGCGAAAAAATATTCCAAAAGTCAAAGGAGGCAAACTAATTGTTTAAAATTTTAATAAACTAAATACTATTCAAGCTTATAACTATACTTGATGTGTTTTCACCCTCTCTTTTGTGTAATCGTACCATTTATTCTATTTTCTTTGTTTACCGCTGTTTTCATGCCGGATTTAATGACTTTTAATTCAAGATTGTCTTTTTCTTCTTCAAGCTCCGCTATTCTTAGTTTACTGACTGCCAATTGTTCTTCCAGTTGCAAGGCAAATTTTCCATCATTGCTGTTGAGAAATGATTCTACTTCTATCAATTGATTTTGACAGTTCGCTAATTGTATTTTGAGATCACCGCTATATGACTTTTCTTTATTCAATAGACTATTGGCTTGAACAATTTGTTCTTGTAACTTCCAATCATTTTCTTCAGCAATTCGTTTCATTTGATTCATTTGTTTTCTGAGACCATTGTTCATAGATGATTCGTCAGACAAAAGCCATTCCAATTCCGCATTTCTTAATTTCAATTCTTTTATAGAATGTTGCGCTGTAAGGAATTCTCCAGCAACGAACAGGACAGCTTGATAGCCACACCATTCCAGTTCTAAAAATTATATTATAATAGTATAACGAGCCTTTTTTATATACTGCACAAAATATAACATTACCTTCCCCAGTCAGAGCATGGATTATGCTTTCTTGACAAAGTGAACCATTTTGTGGGTTACCACTCTGTAAATTTTGCCCACAGCAAAAGGATGAAACAGAATAGTTGAAATCAGACCAAAATAGATCTTCTAGTTCCATTAGATCTCATTTTTCATGATGAAATTATTTCTTCGTAATATCGGAAAAGATTTGGTTGCCAATAATAACTTTGTGTAAAATTCAATTTAATATATGGAATAAAATTCCTAAGAATACTACACAGCTACTGCACGGGTAGTAAATTTGTATATAAATAGATGGAAATATTCGAAAAAAGCAAAGTTCAAAAAAAAAAAAGTACAACAGCTTATGTTATTACTGATACAACTTACCTTCACGAATCCAGTGCATACAATAAATACAACACACACATATATATTTTATTATTTTTCTTAAATATTATTAAACAAATTAAAAATATAATATTATAATATATATTATTAGATTTTTATTATTATAAACTAAACAGAATTCAGAAGTTTTCATTAAAGTTATTGTGGTGTGATTTGGTGCTATCCCGTTACCATCATAGTTATAAAATAATCAACACCCATCAACTAACTCAACATAATTATTTTACAAATTGATTTTCCACAGCTGCTTTGCTTAAAATGTTATTTTTATTTTTTATTTTGTTCGCCATTCAATCTTTTTCATTCAGGATATCACCAAAATCAAATTGTTTTGGAAGAGTCTCAAATTTATATTCTCAGAATCCCTTTGCAGATGACAATTTCTCTAATGGTATTCCTAACAACAATGCGAATAAGTATAGAGAAGATGCTCTTCTAATTATAAAGAGAATCTCGCTTCTTGGGCTTTCAATTCCGCTTGTTTCAAATGCGGATTATCTTGCTTCTTCTCCACAAGATATAATTTACAGGAAACCCTTAGTCAATGTCCAATCAGATGACTTTTGGTATCCACCATATATGATAGGAAAATGGAATACAACAATGAAATTTGCTGGTGCCACATTCACGAATGATATCCCAATTGATAAACTTGCAAAAGATAATAGCTTACCTGGTTTTACAAAATATTCTGTAATATTTGCACCTGACATTGGCGTTGATATTCAAGACCTTATTTTGAGATATGCTCAAGTTGATTCACATCCTCGTGAAGATCATTCATTTAACATAAGAAATTTGGTTCAATCTTTTATACCGACCGCTGTAGTAGATTCAGCTCCATATGCATATCAAAAAGCTCCTGATTGGTTTCATTCACCAGCTAATTATTGGAGCTTTAAATATCATGATGAGAAAGGAAATGGAGAAGTGGATTTGTTGACATTGAAGAGAAACTTATCTGTGTATGCTGGAGTTGTAGAATCACTGGAATTTTTTCGTCAGGTGATAATAATATATAATGCAAAACTTTCAAAACCTATATTGATTATGAGATTATATATTTTGTTCCTATTTTATTTTCACAATGGAGATATTCTTTGTATTTACTTTGATTAGACACATAGAAGGTCTTTAAAATCGAATCCATTGAAGATATCAACAACTGTAAGTGATTATGCCATAAATTGGCGGCTTTCGGTACCAGAGTCTCTTAAAGATGAATTTGTTACTGTACAAGATTTAAGTAAAACAAATATTTTAGTTGGACAACTTAATATTTTAGCTTATTTTCAACCATCTAGTGAATTTTATTTTAAAGTACCTGCACAACCAGCTGGTGTTTATACTTATAATGTGACTCTAAATAGAATAAATAATGTTGCTGATGATACAAAACAGACAGAATATCCTTTTGTATGGCGAGATGATGGTCCTGTTGAATTAGAAAAATATTTTGGATACTAATTTTATGAATACCTTTAAATATTCGACAGCTTCTTATTCTTAAAATTAATCATAATTATTTAAGTCCACCCATGCAAACGTATTTAACTTCTAAATATTCATCTAAACCATAATGACCTCCCTCACGCCCAATTCCACTTTCTTTCACTCCACCAAATGGTGTAGAATCTAAACTAATAGCAGCTTCATTGATACCAATCATACCTGCTTCTAATGATTCAGTTAGTCTCCAAGCCCTAGCCATATCTTTTGTACAAGCATATGAAGCCAATCCAAACCTTATCAACAATTTTACATTTGATAAATAATAAAAATGAAGAAAAACAATAATCTTACTGTGTGTCGTTAGCCATATTTACAGCTTCCTCTTCAGTATCGAAAGGTATCAAAGGAACAATTGGCCCAAACGTTTCTTGATAATAAGGAAGCATTGTTTTATTCACATTTGTCATCACCGTTGGATTGAAAAATAATCCTCCTTGAGCATTCAACTCATGATTAACTGATCCACCGGTTAAAATTTTTGCACCTTTGGCAACACAATCATCAACATGAGATTTCACTTTCGCCAAACCCTGTGAATTAATTAGTGGTCCTAATGTAGTTGATTTATCAAATCCATCACCGCAAATTAAATTTTTATTGACTTTTTCGGCTAACATAGCTGAAAACTTATCATAAACACCGCGCTGAACTAGTATTCTGTTTGAGGAAATACACGCTTGTCCTGCATTTCTAAATTTAGCGATCATCAAACTATTGAGTGCTATTTCAAGATCTGCATCATCAAATATTATAAAGGGAGCATTGCCACCAAGCTCCAATGATATCTAACATGAAATACAAGTTTATCAATAATACGTATATTTTAATGATCAAAGCATTTTCATTATTGAATCACCCGTTTCACAGTTGAAGCACTTTCTCTCATTAGCCACTTTCCAACAGCAGTGGAACCAGTGAAAGATACTTTTCGAATCAAATTTGAGTTACATAATGTAGAACCAACGTCTATTACATCATCTCGAGCAACCGTCAAGCAATTTATTACACCCGGTGGAATACCGGCTTGCTCTGCTATGCTGCATAATGCTAAAGCAGATAATGGAGTATCTTCAGATGGTTTTATTACCACTGTGCATCCAGCTAAACGAAAGGATTCGATGCAAAATTTCAGCAAGTTATTTTAAAAAGTTTGTGTGCAAAAAAACCTGCAAGAGCTGGTCCTACTTTTCGTGTTATCATGGCTGAAGGAAAGTTCCATGGTGTGATTAATGCAGCAGGTCCTACAGACTGGCGTAATGCGAACAGTCGACGATTCTTGTTTGGAGATTCAATGATTTCGCCTTTAATTCTTCTGGCTTCTTCTGCGTAATAGTCATAAAATGAAATCGCATACAGAATTTCGCCCTTAGAATCCGAGAAAGGTTTTCCAGCTTCCAATGTTATCAATGTTGCCAAGTCGTCTATATTTTCACGCATTAAATCCGCCATGTTCCGAAGAAACTTGGATCTTTCAACGTAAGAAGTACTCTTCCATCTCTTCCAAGCAACATCTGAAGCTTGTATTGCATTAGATGCATCAACCGCCTTCATCTTCGGCAAAGAGCATATTTCTTGACCATTGGCGGGATTATAGACAGGAAAAGTCTCGGTGGATGAGCCGACAGTGAATTTTCCATTTATGAATCCCTTACCTGTAACAAGGTTTTTATTTATTATCGAATTTAATCTACCTGTGGACATTTTGATAACTAACAATGCTACAGGAAAACTTTCGAAGATTGCAAGCACTTGAGATGCTAAAATAAAAACGGGAAATATATACAGTAGCTAAGTACAAATATATAATAATATTAATATTTTGTTCAAAATCTATTATAATATACCAGTATAGGGGGTATCGGGTATGGGGTACTGCTGCTGTACTAATTTATTAAAAATAAAAGTAGTATAGGTTGTTTTTTATTATATATTTCCTTAAAGTGTGGCATATATACATCGCCAGGATCGATAATAATCATAACTATAATGAAGTTATATGAGTATTTTTCGATTGGGTTAGATATTGATGCAAAAGGTCCAAGGTCAGAGGTGCAAATTCAGCGAGTGAATATTGTTGGTAGACATCAGGCAAGGAGATGAAATAGATTGTGTTGTGAATAAATATTTTGCTATTACAATATGCAATATGTTGCAGCAAATTATATAACGTCTTAACAGTAACTAAAGAATATAGCCTAAAAGCCTATAATAAGTTATTAATTAAAATAAATATTAAAAATAAATAATGATAGGAAAGTTTTGCATTGCAGAAGAATCAAATGATACAATGGATAATGAAGATGTGGATCATAGGGGGGAAAATTATATATCATATTTAAATGAATATAAATGCTTCACTCCTTTATTGCTGCGGAATAGAGTAAAAGAAATTATGTACGTGAAGTAATCAATAAAAGAAATTATGTTGCAATAAAGCAAACAAATTGTGGATATATCATATAATGATTGCCCCTACTAAATACTGCGTTTTTATTTCTTTACTGTAGAGCAAATGGAGGAAATATTGCACCAGAGTCTGAAACTTTTTTCGCAACGGTTCTATTCGCTGACATATCTGGATTCACTAGATTATCATCCCGATTATCTGCTGAAGAATTAAAAAAGCACATAAAGTAAGTTTTACATCATAGTGAACTTGAGATGCCTAAATCATTCTTAGTGAAATAAATGTATCATTTATTCATAGTGACTACTTTTCATTACTGCTTAAAATTATACGTTCTTATGGAGGAGATGTAATAAAATTTTGTGGAGACGCAGTTCTGATTGCATTTCCTGTAGCTCTCTCTGCATCCCCAGAATTGAAATCAGCGACAGTATTACTAGCATCTCTATGTGCATTGCAATTGGTCGAAGAATGTGGCAATTATAAAGCTGGGAACTCCAAAAACTCTACTTCTCCTAACTACATGTTTTCTGCTGAGATGGAATCTGTTGAGTTATCACTACATTGTGGCATTTCATGTGGGAAAATTCATGGAATGATTTTAGGTAATGGAGATCGGTATGAATATGTCATATCGGGTAATGCATTAATTCAGATGTCAGCAGCAGAAGCAGTTGCTAATTCTGGTGAAGTTTGTATCCACGACATAGCATTTGAAATGATAAAAACGAAGTTATGCGGAATAAATGTTGGTCACATTGATGAATCCTTATTGTCTAAAAGTATTAGCCATGATTTCAATTTATCTTCCTCTGATTCTTCTGATTTGGATTTACCAGAAATAGTCACTTCTAGAATATACAAATTACAATCTAAAATAAGCATCTTCTACAATATTCACAATGAAGAAATGGTTAAAAATGTATCGGAAAGTGATACTCATATACTTGAAATCATACTAAATGAAGTTGAATCTGACAAGAATGCTATCGAATTGAACAGCAGTTCATCTGATATGACAACAAAGAATGTTGTTAGTACTGATCAATCTGCTTTTACACCAAAGAATCCAAATGGAAGCTCTAAACGAAGTATTTTAAATTTAAGAAATTCATTGAGAACGAATTCTGTATATCCAATCGTAGTTGATGGTTTGGAGGGGTCGTTTCATGAAAAGAAAGTGAGTTTTTATGGGAATTATTTTGATTCTAGTCAATTGGTTTCTAAGATAGATGTATCTGACGATTCTTTGAATGATAGCGTCACTACCACGATCAAATTATCAAACAACGAGAATCATTGGTTTCCTTTTCGAAACTTGTTTGACACTACTCCAATACTTGAAGAAAATTATCAGAATCCAGTTGAAGTTTCAAGTCAACCCAACAATCGTCTAAGAATTGAAATGGATCGTATTGGCAATTCTATAGATAGCTTGGATGCTTCTCAAAGTATCAAAACTCCTAATGCCTCTATCATACTAGATCAAGAACAATCAGTGAAATATCTCAAGAAAGTTTTGAAAATATCAACCGATCAACATGTCATCGAAGCTAAACGATACTTGAAAGTGTTACCTCCTAAAGAAAAGTCATCTGAGTCATCTAAATCTGTGGAAGAAAGCAATAAAGCATCTACATCAACACTTCAGCGAAGAGAAGCATATGCAAGCAATATCAGAAACTTTGTCCATGAAGCTGCGCGTGGGGCAATTGAAACTCAGACTACAGCATTGCTATCTGAAAGACGTCATATTGCTACTGTTTTTATGAATATTGGAGGGATGGAAAGCGATTTTCGAACTGGTTCTGCCAGAAAACCACAACTTGCTCTATCAATTATTTTGAATATTTTATCGAAATCGTCTGGTAGTCTCCGACAGTTCGTCGTGGATGATAAGGGATGTGTTGCAATATCTTGCTTTGGTCTGTTTGGATCAAACAATGAAACGAATTGCTCACGTGCTGTTGAAGCTTCACTAAGTTTTCGCGACGAACTAGCGATTGCAGGGTTTTCTTCATCTATTGGTATATCTCATGGTTTAGTGTATTGTGGGTTGGTTGGTGCAGATCAACGTTGTGAATTCGCTGTGATGGGTTCATCCGTTAATTTGGCTGCAAGGCTTATGGTAGCAGGGCCAAGTGTCGATTGTGATGGAATATTGGTTGAATCTATGGTTTTTGACAATTGTTGCAATTTGTTCAATTTCAGTTTTGTGACAAAGATTAATGCGAAGGGTTATCCGAATCCTGTGAAAGTTTACGCCCCATATGGAAAAATCATCAAACCCCCTTTGTACGGTGCCAACATGGATGAAATCACTCGCAAGAATAGCTTGTTTGGTAATTTACAATTTCAAACGAAGTCTCGAAGTTTAAGCATTATGGATTTCGACACAGCTTATGTTGGCGACAAGCCCCCGAATGAGAGAATTATTTTGCAAATTCATGATTTGATTCACGGAGGTCATTCATCTCGTTCAATTGTTTTATGTGGACCACCAGGAATAGGCAAAACATTCATTTTAAAGAATTTAATTCAACTTTTCTCAGAGAAATATAATAATCAAATCAAAATGAATTCCGAAGAATCATTTTCATCAAATACTTTCCCGCATCCCAAAAAGAGAATAAATGTAGAATCACTAAGTAAATCTTGTACTTCATTAACTGATAAATTTGGCTATACATTCGGTATGCTCTATATCACCATATCTCAAGCTCATCAGTTCAAATCATTCAGTATGTTAGCTAATATATTTTGTGGCGTGCTTGGCATTTCAAATACTGTTGGTGTAGCAATGTCTATTCGCAAGCTCAATCCACAACAGAATAGCAATAATAATAGCATTAATAAATACAAAGATCATATGAATTATGATCAATCCAAGATTGATATTAGAAACAAACAAAGGCATTTTTCAATGGTTCAAGTAAAGCATGAGAAAGGAAAGAGACAAAGATACTTTTCTATGGTCTCAGCATCCGGAAAACCTGCAAGTATTGCCATGAAATCGTTAATAAAGTTTTCAAATCGAAGAGCTTCTTTCAACCAAAATGATAACCCCTCTGCTGTTGAGATTCATCAGGAATCATCATCTTATCATGGCATAACTAGAGGTTTGATTGCAAACGCTGTCCCATTAAATCAATCTCAAGCACAAACTATTCATGTCGCTCAACCAGTTCACAGCAAACGTGTTATGTTCGATGATCAAATTACACGTGTTAAAAACGAATTGACCATCAGGAATTGGCTTAATGAGTTCTTTCCACCTAATTTAACCATTGAAGAAGTTCTTTTGAAACATCCTGATTTTGATTCTTTGAATTTAATTTCACTAACCCCAATAAATAATTCTATTCCGATTTTAAAGAGAGAAAATGCAAAGATATTTTCTGTTCATGAAAAAATAGAATTAAAAAAGTATGTTCGTCGTAATTTCGATACTTCAACATCAGAGAGCACTAATGATACGTGTAATTCAATGAAGTATGTCACACTGCTTGACGGGGATCACGCGAAAGATGGAATTACACTTCCGCTCACTGAGCCTCTCATCTCATGTACTCCACTACTCAATGAAATAATGGGGACTCAATTTCAATGGAGCAATACTCAATCAACTTGGAACGAATCATTAGGATTATCAAAGAAATTTTTATTAGAATTATTTTTTGAAGTATTATTATCTACAATTATTGGAAACTCTTGTTTTGGTCAACATTTGAATCGACAATATTGGCATATTGTGGTTGATAATATTCATTTTTCAGATTTACCTTCTATTCGTGTGTGGAATACTGTTGCTACTCAAGTAGCAATGCAATCTAATCCAATGATCAGAACACTGAAATCAATGTCACTTAGTCATAATAAAGAAAGTACTTGCAAAGGTTATCTCATTGCGACTTACACTAATGATGATGATCCAGAATTAGCTAATGACATAAATCAATCAAACTTTACTACTAATTCTATATCTTATCAATTACGAGTGCTTGACTCAGGCTTTTGTATACCACTTCGTAAACAACCGATTTCATGTGTTATGAATACAATAAAACGAACCCTCGGACAATTGCGGTGGTGGAGACTTGTACATCACTCTTCTACAAACATTAAAACTAATAGTTCTGAATTACTTTTATCATCTGAAATAGAAAATAACTTTGATAATCAAAATAATTTTCAATATACTAATGAAGCAATTGAGTTTGAAATTTATAAGCAAACACATCATGGATTACCATCCAAAATAATGGAAGTTATTCGCAATTTAAGTGATTCTATTGACAAAGGAACATATAATGGTATTAATTCTGTGGCAATGCTGTCCAACAAACCTTCTTATCGATTAGCTTTAGAGATTCTTGACAATGTTAATGGACGAGATCTAGCAGTACTGAAAGCAGCTTCTGTAATTGGCATGAAATTTCATATTTCAACATTAGTGGCTACATTGAAAGGGATTGGATTAATGCATTGCAAAGATCGCCATATAGAAATAATATTACAAAAGTTGATACATATTGGACTAATTGAAATCGTTGCAAATAATGAAGCAATAAATAATATTACTGAAAATAATAAATTTGGTTTTAAATCTAAAATTATTCAACATACCGTTTATGAAATCATGTTAGAATCTCAGCGAGCATTTGTTCATACAGTCGTTGGTACTTATTTAGAAAATTGTCGTAAAAGTGAAATGTCAAATGATGGTATATGGTCATTTACTTACCATCAAAATCAAGATAATACATTAGATAAGAAATATCATAATAGTAATTTAAATAATTCTTCAAAACATTTCATACATTCAGATAATTTTATTAAAAAGTTTGTTCATATTCAACATTTATCATCACAATATGAAAGAAATGGTCATTATAATGATTCAATTGAACATTTAAAATTACAAATTGCAATGAGTTGTGATATATCCATTCAAAATATTATCAATATTTTTAAAGAAGAAATATTATTATATTGTCAATTATTACGATTTAATATTAATCATAATAATTTAATTCAATTATCAAATAAATCATTGATTCAATTAAGTCAAATATTTCAAAAATCTGATCAAAATGATTTTAAAAATAATATGAATGAAGAGCAATCAAATGATCATATTGATATTTTCTCACTTAATCAACATGATGGTCTGATTGAAGAGTTTTATAATAAAAATTTTCATTTATTTCCTATATTTTCTTCCACAAAAATTAGACATAAAAATAATAATAATAAACTTTATAGTTTTTTATTTACTAATTATAATGCTGTAGCACCGGATGATTTCATCCATCAATCTATCCCAAATAATGATAATAATAATAACAATAATAATAATAATAATAACGATAACAATAATAATAATAATAATAATAATAATAACGATAATAATGAAAATGAATTTCAAATCAAGAATTTTATGAATAAATATTCTCAAAAGCCAAAACTAATAAATAATAAAGATGCAAAAAATGAATCAATAAAAACTAATTATTATCATTTATCAAATCATGGTATGAATTTGATGTCATTTGATAGTTTATATTCTTTTCATTCATTAATTCATTCACAATTACTAAAAAATAATAGTATCGAAAATAAATTAATATTGTCTATTCATCAATCAACCAATGATGAGGCATTGGATTCTCATCAAGATTATGATAAATCACAGAAAAATAATATATTACTGAAGAAAATGAAGCAGAAAATGAAGGCTATGGGTGTGGATTTCATTAAATTATCATTATGGATAAAGAAATTATCACTCCTTCTTCAACGGTAAGACTTTTTTATATAATATTTTTTCCCTTCTAATCTAATCATTTTAAAGTAATATTTTGCAATCATAATATTTGTTGTAAAAATAATTGAAAATTATGATCATCATAATCGTACAATTTATTATTATTATTATCATTATTATTATCATTATTATTATTATTATTATTGCTTAATATTTGTAGCTAATAATTATTTTATGCATTATAGGATTGGCGAGTTCCAACAATCCAGTGATTTATTTTCTTTAAGTTTATATTTACTTGATAGAGATCATACAGATATTCCTAATATATTTTTACCAATTACCAATAATCATGACACTAATAATAATAATAAATTTAACAGTAATAATAATAATAAATATAATAGTAATAATAATATATCAAGAAGAAGTGTTCAAACGGTTTCGCATCAATATCCAGCGAGGTCCATAAATAGTAATTCCTTTGCTGCAAATGATTCTGATAATATTCCAGGCACCATAAATAATCTAATACGTGGTATTAAATTTTCTCAATTTACATCATATTATTATAATAATACCAAATCAAATCAAATATTAAATAAAAAATCTCGAAATTATAATATTATTTCTCAATTAGAAGAATCACAACTTCCTTCAGTTGATAAAATCTTGACAGTTTTTTCAATTTTATCATCAAAGCAACAAATAATATTACAGTTAATGTTAACGAATCGATTAGAAATGGCGATACTAATACTCGACCAATCATTGGAATTATTATCTATAGCGACTAATAATTATGTTCATCCATTGCAACAAGAAATTGAATTGCTATATAAGCAAAGAGATTTTCTGTTGAAATCAAATCAAAATCAATCAAAAGAAGCAAGTTGGATAATAATAATAATAAATAAGTTACTGACATTGAAATATCCTTTTAATCAATTAAAAATAACTTGTCAACTTCTAAATCAACCACAGGCTTATAATAATAATAATGATAATAATAATAATAATAATAACGATAATAGTAGTAATAATCATTACAATACCTCAATGCATTCGATGTATTATGAGAATCCATGTAATGAAGCAGTCATCATATTCTGTGATAGTCTAGTGGCTTTATCCAATAGCAAATTACCGTTACGAGATGTTTTTAATAAATTAAAGCATTGCGAAGTCATTTTCAATGAAATTCAACATGATATGATGTTCATTCATTCATTAAGAGCTTTGATAAAATGGTTATGTTTATTGTTATGCTCTGTTAATATTGATAATTATAGCAATAATAATGATAAAAATAATGATAATAGTAATAATAAGAATGAATATGATAGCTTATATAATCTATTGATTAATACCATCATTTTTCCTTATAGTAATGGTATTAATATAAATCAGAATGACTCAATACGAAGCGATGAAATGAATGATCATGATAATATTGTAAATAATAACGATAATAATAACAATAATAATAGTAATAATAATAATGATAACAATGTTAATAATAATAATAATAAAAATAATAACAATAATAAATATATTAACAATAATTATTTGGATTGTGATGTTGTTGATTCGGTTAAAATTGATGTTGATAAAGTATATACATTTTCTCATTCATTCGATAATAATATTATGAATAAAAATGATATGAAAATGCATATTAATATAACATCGTTGGATTGTCACAATCAATCGCAGGTGAAAGAGTCTGAAATATTTCATATGTTTAAAAACGTTTTAAATAATGATATAAATCTTACTTCACACCAATGCAACCTCATTTTATTTACATTAAATAATCACCTTTTTTATCTACTAAAAGAGTGTGATAATAATAATAATGATAATAATGATAATGATAATAACAATAATAATAAAATTGGTCGATTGTTGATATCTTGTGTGTCCGGCACTGGAGAAATAGACAAAGATCATTCGATTGTTGAAAATATTATAGAAAACATTTTGTCGTTTATTATTTTATTTTGCTCGATTCGAATAGCTAACTATTGCTTTGTATTGAATAGCATGGATGATTATGATAATAATAATAATAACAATAACAACAATAATAATGATTATAGTAATAATAATACAAGAATTAAATCGAAAATATTAAAAACTGTTCATCCGTACAGACATTGTTGGGAGAGAACTAATAACAATAATAATAGCAATAATAATACTTATCATTTACGCGAGTATGTAAAGCTGTTATTGCTTCCTATTGCTACTCAAATGACTCAATATTATAAATTATTATTATTACATTCTTCTATAGAATCGTCTAGGTGGATGATTCTTTTTGTTGTTTTGCATACTCACTATGTTTTATTATTATCACACATTCCTGCTTGTTTTATTGAAATAAAGGATAAAATGAATCGTATGTACGCTCGAGAAGTCATGGATAAATTTATCCTCGAATTAAGCTTGTTCAAAAATAAAAGTTGTAGCAATAATAATAATAATAACAATAATAATAACAATAATAACAGTAATAATAATAATAGTTTTGGTTCCAAAAAATCAACTTTCCATCATTTTCATATATTTAATTCATCTTCCTCAACAGATATTGAAAATAACATAATATCGCCAGAAAGGAGACAGAAACCTGTGATTCATTGTGCTTTAAATAAAAAGGGACTTGATCCGATATTTTATGCGATGGAATTGCTTTTGAACGATAAAGATTATTATATCACAAATCAATGTCAATTATTACCATTTGCTCAATATTTTGTGAATGAGCTTGAGCAAACTATTATAGAATTAATCGAAAAATTTAAATAAATTATAATAAATAATGATATTTTTGATGAGAATTATAAAATTATTATATTATCATGTCGCATCCCATCCCTTATCACATAGAGGCAATCAGAACTTATCCATTCTACAATAATAACAAGTAATCATAATAATAATAATATTAATGAATTGCTTTATCATTATTCCAACAGGTCATTACTGTATTTCCTCAACAATTTTTATATTTGTTTAATTCTTAAATAATAATAATAATAAATAATAATAATGATAACAATAATAATTATTATTATAACAATGCTAATAATAACAAATCGAATTTATTTTATATTTTAATTTTTTTATGTTTTATTATATTATAAATTATTTTTGATTTTGCTCATTATAAGTTGTATGGATAGATCATAGCCATATGTCATATTTTATAATTATAGAAAATTCATTTCACCTCATCATTTGAGTTATTTGTATTTTCGAATTGTCTTTTTTAAATAATAATTATGTTTTATACATGATTTTTATGAGATCTAATCCTTCTTTTTACAGAATAATATCATTATCATATAGAAATATTCGGTTCTTCTTCTACACCTTCCTACTGCTGTTTTGTATGATATGAATGATTTTTTATTTTAATTTAAAAAGTATTGATTTTGAAATATTTATTTAAATGTTTTTGCTAGATAATATTCATCGTAGATAATATTCGATAAGTGAGCGAGCAGTATCAAACTCATGAATCAATACACATTGGCAAGTGACCAAAACATTATGGACTACCTATACAAACACGTCTTTTACATCGAGCTCCATTACTATTATGTGCAATACATCGAACTGAATTAATTGGACATTCAAAAGCAATTTCATTATTTAACAAAAAAATTGAATTTCATTCTATATATTAATTAATTAATTAATAAAAAAATGAAACTGTTTACGAAACTGCTATATTGTAAAACATAACAAATTGAAGTCGAAATATATTTTGAAGATTGAAATAGTATATATTTCATTTTATATATTTATGTATAGATGTGTTTATAACGAGTTTTTATGGGCAAAGTTTAAGAGTTGTAAAGTGATAGCCCATTCACAGCTCATTCATCTGGAATAGGATTTCATTTTGAAGCAACGAGAATGGACGCAAATCAAGTGGCTGTAAGGTTGGATCAGACAGGGCTATCTGATGA
>VKHH01006174.1:0-24686 GCA_015144975.1 Epipyxis sp. PR26KG
CATCGGCGTGCGGCTAACCGCCTCCGGGCGCGCCGGCAACAAGGGCGAGGCCACGGTCACGTACGACAAGGTGGTGCGCCTGATAGACCGCAACCTGCCCGAGGTCACCACCCGGCACGTGGCAAGCGTCGTCTTCCAGTACCAACCCATGTTGTTTGCCTAGGAGCGCTACCGGCTCGAGAACCCGTTCGGGTTTTTTTTTTTTAATGATACGGCGACCACCGTGCAAAACCTGCGACTATTTTCAGCAGGCGTGAGGGGTGCGAGGTGGGATCGATCATGGTGAGATGGAAAGTGGCAGGAATTATGACCCGCAGCCCTGGCGTGGGTTCACTCGTGACCCGAGTGCCCAGTGAGCTTTTGTATGCCGTCGGGCCCGCAGACCAGCAGCCGCCGCTAATGGCCTATTGAGTTTGAACCATTTCCGTGGTGGCCGCATATTCTTCTTGCAGCCAAGCCAGAATTTCCCGCGCTGCAGGATGGTCGATTGACTGATAGCGGTCCAGCAGAGAGTCGCGCCGCTTTGTCAGTTTGGTGAGACCCAAGTCTTGAAAGCTCATCAAGTCGGTGCGGACCATGCTGGCCAATTCTGGACCCAAGACTTTCAATGCAGCGGCATAGCCACTGGCACCATAGCAATAATCGTCACCTTGCTGGTAGCTCATCGCCAAGGAAATGGCGGGCACGCAAGTCAGATAGGGCTGCAGCGCTGGGTTGATCGCATGACCTGACACCCAGTCTGCCAAGCGATGTGACCTTCCAGTGAAACCCCGAAGGTGCAGAAACTGGCTCATACGAGGGCCGTCATTGACAGGGTAATTGTCCCACAACAAAGGCTTGCGCTTCAAAAGCGCGCCGATCTCACGCACATGGCCAATTGAGATTTCCCGCGCACAGACTTCTTCACCTGTCCAATAAATGTCGATGCTTTGGTCGAGGCCAACTCCCAATTCGTGCAAATAATGCTCTGGTCGCCGCCCGAAGACACGGTCGAGCACCGGATCATTCGAATAATAAGTTGGGGTCATGGACAGCTTGAGTTGGGGCGCAGTGTCGCGCGCCAGATGCATGATTTCAATTTGCCGCTGCGCAAGGTCAGGCAGGGTTGAGTGCATGTCGTCAAAGAAAATGCCGAGGTCTTGAATGCCTAGCGAGGCCAAATCTTCTACACGATTGACAAAGGTGTTGGCGACGTTGCCGTTGAAATCATTAAAGGCTTCATAGGGGCTGAGGCCGATGCCAACTCGGACTCCAAAACCTTGGCAAAAAGCCACAAATTGCGAAATCTGCCCGGCTTCTTGCAAGGGATGGGGTTCCACCCACCGCCGCCGCAAAAACGGATCGCCCTTCGGCGCATAATGGAAGAATCGATAGCCATAAGGGGCCAGAGTCTCAACAACGGCGCGGCGATCATCCCAACTCCAGGGCTGGCCGAAATAGCCTTCGATTATGCCTAAATTTGGGGTGGACACAGGGGCACCTAGTCTGGGGATCCGCCTTCAGGACGGAACTTCGCTATCAATTGATCTTGGGCTGCCTTTTGCTCCGGCGTCAAACGGGCACCAATTTCGCGAACCTTGGCCGACGCATCCTGATCGCCGCCACGGGCGGCCAAGCCAAACCAATAATAGGCTTGAACGTCAGACTTTGGCCCGCCAAGTCCTTGCTCTGCCATCGCACCCAGATTGAATTGGGAGTCGGTGACACCACGTTGTGCCGCGCGACGGAAACTCTCGGCAGCTCGCGCCATGTTTTGAGGCACGCCATCGCCATTGGCATAATAGACGCCCAGATTGTGCATCGCTTGGCGGCTGCCGCGTGCAGCTGCGCGTTCAGTCAAAGCGCGCGCTTGCGACAAGTCTTTTGTGACGCCATCGCCGTTCTCAAATTTTCTGGCCAAGCGATTCATGGCGCGCGTATCGCCACCATCAGCAGCACGGCGCAACAGCGCGAGGCTTCCTGCCGCGTCGCCAGCCTGCTCTCGCGTCATGGCTTGGTCGAACAAGGAACCTGCAGCGGGTGCAGCGGCAGAAGCGACAGGAGGCACTGCACGGGGCTGGCTAGCCTTAGCGACGCCCGAGGTTGTCTCTGCCGGCGTTACTGGCACGCGGGTTGGTGCTGCTGCTGCTGCGGTCGTCGCCAGCGCAGGGGCTGCGACTGAAGCAACACGCGGTGGTGTTGCAGCGCTGGAGGTCGACGCTTTAGCGGCGGTAGCAACGCGAGCGGGCGTTGAACGCGGCACCGGCCTTGGCAGCGCATCGGCGGGTGCGGCTTTAAAGGTTGGAGAGCGCAGACGTTCACGCTCGGCTTCGGCTCGCGCTCTCGCGGCGCGGGCTTGCGCATCCGCGGACGCCAGGATGCGAGCTGCTTCCATCTGCTGCGATGTTGGCGAGGGCTTTGCAGGTGCTGGCGTAGGAGCAGCGGCCACAGCCTTTGGGGCTGGCGGTACCAATTGGGCCTTTGGCATTTGCGGCGGGGGACTTGGGATGCTGGCTACCGCAGTAGCTGCAGGGGCAGGCATTGGCGCTGGGCTGGCAGCTGTTGCCGGTGCTTGGGCAACTTCTGAACCCGGCGCTGGCACAGCACCGTTAACCGGCGCACGCACTGCCGCTTGCGACGCCAGCTCCGGCGGCAAAGGTACATTTCCTTGATTAAGCGCGGCGGGCTTTTCGTCTACATTAGAAGATGGCTTCAGCTGGCTATAAACAGCAAACCCGCCGGTTGCGACCAACGCAGCCGCTGCGGCAATCCCAACAGGAGATAACGGGCTCTTGGCCTTACCACCTTCTTTGCCCTCCTCGATTGATTGAAGTGCTTGGGGCTTTGCCGATTGTTTCGCCTTGGGTTTCTCTGCCTTTTTGTCTTTGCTGGAAGGGCCTTTTAACGACAGCGCCGGCTTCTTATTGTCTTGGGCTGCTTCTCGTGCTGCTGCAGCTTGATTGGCGGCACGGCGGGCTGCAACCAAATAGTCGGGGGTTGAGCTGGTGTTGCTGCTTGGACCATCCCAGTTGTGATTTAAGTCCGATAGTCCATCGTCAAAATCGTCTTCGATCGGTCTGGCAGGATCCAGAACCATCGCATCCAACTCGTGCTCAAAGGGATCCATACCGCCAGCGAGCGGATCAGGCACGTCATGGCGTAAATCGGCAAAGTCGCTTAAGGACTCGCTGTCATCGGCATCAGGGAAGGGCGAACCAAAGCTGCCACGACGCGCAGGGTTCGCGGAAGCAGAGGCAGCAGCAGATGTGGCTGTTGGACGATCTATAAAGAATGGATCGTCAAACTGAGGCGTTTCAAGCGATTCCGCGCGAGATTCAAAGCCAAAGCCATCCTCGTGCGACGGATCTACTTCCTTGTCATAGTTTAGGCCATGCTGAGTTGGGCCACCCAGGTCGACAGTGTGGTTAGGATCAAAAATGGGCTCAGCATATGCCGATACGGCACCGTGCTCTGCCTTGTCCAAGCGCTCACCCAAAGCAAGAAAGTCACGTTGCAAGGGCGCAATTAGGGCCTGAACGCGTGTATCAACCGACTGAACTTCTGTGCGGACCTGGCCTATGGCTTCATCCAGCATTTGTCGGGTCTTAGAATCGCTTCCATTGAGGGTGGAAGTAAGACTGTGGATGGCATTGTCGTGGTTGGCAGCTAGACGGTCAGCCAATTCCTGCATTTGCTTGCTGATCGTAGCAATCGATTCTGCGGACTGCCGCTCTGTGGCATCGATCCGGTCGCCGAGACTCTGCGCCAAACGTTGGATGTGCTGGCCGGCCTGCTCCATGACGGAAGCATCGTGGCGCTCAATCGACGACAAGCGCTCATCAATGCCGCGTGTGATGCGCGCGAGCTCTAATTTCATCGCCATAGAGCCTGTTGTGTCTGGCGTGTTCTCGCGGTTCTCCACTTGGACCAAACGGGAATCAAGGGCTTGGGTTGCTTCTGCAAGCTTGGCACTTACCCGATCAAATGCATCTTGGCTGCGTTGCTCGCTGGCATCGAGACGGACAGCGAGGGCTTTAGCCACTTCCGTCATCTGGCCGTCAATACCACCGGCGAGGGCAGCTTGTACCTGCCCCTGCAGGTCCGCACGGGTCGCTTCAATTTTGGCATTCAGATCGTTGAGGTGCGCACTAAACTCATTGGTTTTGGCTTCCAGGGCCTCAACTGCTGTTAGTGTGTCGCCAGTCCTGCCGCCGCCTTCGAGCTGGGTCAGGCGGGCGGAGAGATCCACCAAGGCCTCCACCATGCGCGATGCATTGTCCTGTGCCTGAGTCTCTAGGCTGTTTAGCCGCTCTGTCACATGATTGATGCTCTCGCTGGCACCTTCAACAGTTTGGGTGGTGATATCTTCTAATTGCCCCAGACGGCTTTCAAAGACCGAAACGTCTGGACCACCGACCCGGTCACCAACTTCTTCAAGCCCCGTCAGACGCGCTGACAAATCAATCATGGCTTCAACAAAACGGTGGTTTGTTTCTTGCGCCAGGGCCTCTGTCGTTGCCAAGCGCTCAGCCACAAGACCCAAACTTTGGTCGACTGTCTGAATGGCTTCCTGAGTTACTTTTTCAATCTGACCAACACGGCTGTCTGTCTCAAAGACTTGGGTAGCCAAGCGCGATAGCGCCGACTCAAGCGATTTGAGGGCGGCCAGTGACGCGTGCTTTGGATCTTGCGACTCAATCCGGCGCAGGCGCTCACTCAGGACAACTTGGGTCTCGTGCAAATCATGCAAATGGGTCTCAATGCGACCCATGGCAGTGTCGCCAGTTGCCATCGATTTTTCAAATTTTTGCGACAAGCGGTCATCGACACCCAGAGATGGCGGCGCGGATGCCAACTCCACACCGCTGGACTCAAGGCGTCGGCTCAGTTGTTCCAAAGCCGCAGTTAAGCGATTGGCTTCTTGACCAAAATTTGCAGGTGCAGCAGGCTTTTGGGCAGGTTCGTCGGTCTCTGCAATCAGACGGTTTAACAACTCGCCAAGCGTGAGACCTTCGCGGCGTGCGAGATCCTTCGCAGCCTCGCGTGTCCGAGGCTCTACGCCCTTCACACTCCATGGCGACTGTCCGCTCATTCGAATCACTCTTCCGCCAAGTTTTGCGGCCCAACAAGAAATTTCCGAAGAAATTCAACTACCCTGATCGTTCATTTACTGCTTCGCAGAATTTGAACAGTCCAAAGTGTGGTTTCGACTTTCTTCGTCCTGCTCGACTTGGGGCTGTTATGGTAAATGCGCGGTTAATGTGAGTTAACGCAGACTGCTTCGGGGGGCGTAACTTTGGGTCAATAAGAACTTGACCTGATCTGACTGGCTAGATTTTAGAGTCACCTTCGCAAGCGATTGGCAGAAACGAAAAGCCCCGCCGGCAAAACCAGCGGGGCTCCGGGTAAAACAAACTGCCAAATACTTATTCGGCAGCAATCTTCACTTGCTTCAAGGCATCGGTGTTCACACCGAAATTCACCGCTTGCAGGAAGCGAATGCCATCTTCGGCGATATCGTCGCCGACCATATGCTCACCTTCGGCCTCAAACTCAGCGAAGTCGACATACATGGCATAGAAAGCCTTGGTGCGATCGGTGATGATATTGGCATTCCACAAGGTTTTCACCAGAACGCGGAAGATATTCGTGGCTTCCTTCATCCGTTCACGACGGTCTTCATCGGTGACCATCTCTTGGAACTGGACCATGATGATGTCTGGATCGAGACCAAACTCGTCATAGATGGCGCGCATTTGATGCGGCGCAACCAAGTTGAACAACAGGGTCTGGAAGCAATGCGCCGCCCAGTCTTCGACAATTGCATGTTCTGCCGCATCCAACTTTGGAATGGTGCGATCTGCCCAGATCTTACCGAATTTATGGTGGAAGGCTTCGTCTGTCATGACCAATTGCGTTAGTTTACGCGCCAGTGGGTCATTCCATTCTTTGTAGATCATCGCAAAGGCACCCATGGCGAGGCCTTCGATCAGCATCTGCATGCCAACGACCTTCTTGTAGACTTCAGGCGCATGAACGATGTCGACCAACAAAGTCTTCAACACTTCGCCGCATGGCAGTGGGCTGCCCCAACGGGCTTTGATATAGGCCGCGAATGCTGCAACGTGGCGGGCCTCTTCACGGGCTTGATTGGCCGCATATTCCTGTGCGCCAGCATCGCGGAGCACGTGGCAGAGCGATGCAGAAAGGTTCAGAGCGCCTTGCTCGCCATGCAAAATGGCCGACAATTGCCAACGGGCCATCTCATTCTTAAAGCGGATCAGCTCTTTCGGCTTATCCTTGAAGAATTCTTGGACATATGGGGTCTCAAGGGCTGGAACCATATGATCTGGCAACAAGGCCTGATTTTCCATGTCAAACGGCTCATCAAAATCGATGTAGCGCTTGTCTGTTGGGTCCCAGAAATGATCATGGGTGGCAGAGATGATTTTGTCGAAAGCTGTCGAACGGCTTGTATGCCGGTCAATCTCCAACAAAGCAGCGAAGTCAGTTGGCGCTACCGCGTCATACAGCGCGTCCTTGGTAATGTGCGAGGTTGTCATGCTTTCAATCACTCCCATTTAAATTCGTGACCGGGTCTTTGGAATCCCAGCTTTGGTCCTTGAGCATAGAGCGACATCTAGGTGTGTCGCTTCTAAGCCTAACATGACACAAATTTCTAAAGGATCAATTGAAAAATGACGGGTGCGTCAGCTTCATGCATCAAATACCCGCGATCCCGCCTTCGTCAAAAGTTGCGCTCTAGAGATCATGTATCGAGCGATCCTTTGTCTCGGGTAGGAAGATCAGGGCCACCACAACGCTGATAGCGGTAATAATCACCGGATACCAAAGACCGGAATACATATTGCCGGTGGTTGCCACGATGGCGACGGCTGTGGCGGGCATAAAGCCCCCAAAGAAACCTGTCCCGACGTGGTAAGGCACCGACAAAGCCGTATAGCGGATACGGGTTGGGAACATTTCAACCAGGGCCGCTGCCAACGGGCCGTAGAGCGCTGTCGCGGCAACCACAAACACCATCAAATAAGCCAAAACGGCTAGATGATCGATTTTGGCTGGATCTGCTTTGTCAGGATAGTTTGCCGCTTTCAAAGCTGCTTTCAACTTGGCCCCAAATGCATCCTTGGCAGCTTTTTGCGCCTTTGCATCGAGGGCCGAGATATCGATGCTATCTAGGGTGACAGTCCCGATTCTGACTTGCGCATTTGCGCCTGCGGGTGCCACCTCGTTGTCATACGAAATGCCCGAATTGGTCAGATAACTCTTGGCCACATCACAGCTAGACGAGAAGGCGTCTCTGCCATCTGGCGTTTTGCCAACGGGGTTGAACTGCACCGAACAAGTTGCTGGGTCTGCACGGACGATAATGGGCGTCGCAGTTTGGGCTGCAACGAGGTCTGGATTGGCCGCTTTGGCCAATTGATGAAAAGCTGGGAAGAAGCTCAACACCGCCAAAATCATGCCGGCCAGCATAACCGGCTTGCGGCCCATTTTGTCCGATAGCCAGCCGAAGAAAACGTACAAGACAGCGGAGATAGCGGTGATGATCAAAAGCCAGATATTGATGATCTGGGGGTCAACTTTCAACTGCCGCTCCAAGAAGACTTGGACATAGAAGAAGCCCGTATACCAAACCACGCCCTGCGCCATCATCAGGCCAAACAAGGCGAGCAGGACCAGCTTCAAGTTGCGCCATTGACCAAACGCATCAGACAAGGGTGCTTTAGAAGCAGCGCCTTCTTCCTTTAGCGCCTTAAACATCGGGCTTTCTTCCAATTGCAAGCGGATCCACAAAGCAATCGCGAGCAAGAAAACCGACAGGAGGAATGGCACGCGCCATCCCCAAGACTGGAAGGCTGCTTCGCCTAAAATCAGGCGAGTCATGAAGACGACGGTCAAAGCGAGCAGCAATCCCCCGGCCGCCGAAGTCTGCACCCAGGACGTGTTCCACCCCCGTTTATGGGCCGGTGAGTGCTCTGCGACATAAATCACAGCCCCGCCATATTCGCCGCCCAAGGCAAAGCCTTGCGCAATCCGTAACGCTACCAGCAGAATAGGAGCCCAAATGCCGATCTGGTCATAATCGGGCAGGAGACCCACAGCGAAGGTGGAGGCACCCATCATGACGATGGTGACCAAGAATGCGCCCTTGCGCCCTTTGGTGTCGCCAATCGCTCCGAACACCACAGCGCCCAGCGGCCGCGCCGCGAAGCCAACGCCAAAGGTCAAAAGTGCGAAGATAAATTGGGCGGCAGGGGGCGAACCGGCAAAAAAGTGCTGGCCCATCACAGAGGCCAGAAGGCCAAAGATGAAAAAGTCATACCACTCAAAGACAGTACCAGCAGCAGACGCTGCGACAACGGTCTTCAGTTTTTGTGGTTCAACAGGCGACGAAGCAGCAGGTTGTGTCACGATTAGCCCCTAAATCATGGTTTAGCAGCTTATCCTTGGACGTAGTTCACGCTGTGATCAAGTAACAGGCTTGAGGCGGTTACAGGTGGGGCCTAATCTGGTGCTCGACCCAAACGGCGCGCTTCTTGGATCCGTCCCCGCACCAGCCAATTATCGACCTCTTTTGGTGCGAGACGAAGGGCTTGGGCGATGTCGAGTTCTGCCGCCTCATAGGATTTTTGCTGCAGCAGGGTTTCCGCCCGCAGGCGCAAGGCAAGTACATCCAGCGGCCTGGTCGACAAGCACGCCGTCAGGTCCGCTTGCGCCTCTGCCCAGAGGCCTTGGCCAGCCTTGGCGCGCGCCCGGTCGATTAAGAGGTCAGGCTCGCCCGGTTTCAGTTTCAAAGCGGCATCGAGAACCTTTTGCGCTGGCTTAAACTCTTCAATCATCAGCCACGCATTGGCCGCACGCGCCATGATCAAAACGCGTTGATCTAGGTCACCGGCATCGGGGGCGGAAGCTAAAGCTGTTAGGCGCTCTGCCCCACCACCAATGTCGCCGCTTTCGATACGGGCGATGGCGATACATTGTTCCGCAAATGTGCCGCCACCTTGGCTGCGCCAGACAAATCCGTCTTCTAACGCTTCTTCCGGCTTAGTCTCTGCCTTGGTCATGCAAGCTTGCAAACGCCCAGCATCGCGTGGATCGGTTCCAGCTTGCGCTGAAGTCCCCAAAAGAAAGACCGATAGCGCAATCGGGATCAGGGTCGTAAAAAGGGCGGATCGAAGGGTCACAGAAGAGCTCATCGGGTTCTTTTGATGCGGTTAAAAGGCAAAACTGAGGCAAAGGGTTTGAACAAATGCGCGTTTTAGTCTTGGGCTGCGGCTATGTCGGCACCGCATTCGCCCAAACCATGGCCGAACAAGGGGCCTTAGTGCAAGGCACATGTCGAAGTGCTGACAGCGCGGAGGGCCTACGCCAAGCGGGCATCACGCCAATCCTGTTTGCCGGGACGGCAAGCGCCGAACTGATTGAGGCCGCCCAAACTGCGACCCACATCCTTGCTTCTATCCCGCCCGGCACGGAGGGAGACCCTGCCCTTCTGGCTCTATCCCCAACTTGGACTCCCAAAGGGGGGACTTGGATCGGCTATTTGTCCACCACCGGGGTTTACGGCGATCGGGCCGGTGGCTGGGCGTTTGAGGATGATCCGCCTACGCCTTTATCCATCGAAGCCAAACGACGGGCAGAGGCAGAGGCCGCGTGGCGGGCAATACCCAGCCCAGCCCATGTTTTTCGCCTGCCCGGCATTTATGGCCCTGGCCGCAGCGCTTTAGAACAGGTCCTGTCGGGTACTGCGCGGCGGATCGATAAGCCAGGGCAATTGTTTTCACGCGCTCACCGCGCAGACATTGTCTCCGCATTGACTGCCAGCGTCGCCAAACCCAATCCCGGCCGCATTTACAATATTTGCGACGACCACCCCTGTGCTTCTGGCGAGGTGATTGTTGAAGCTTGCAAGTTGTTGGGGCGGGAGCCGCCGCCATTGATCCCGTTTGAGGCAGCTGGCCTATCGGAAATGGGCAAGCGCTTTTACAGTGAATGCAAACGTGTTTCGAATGCGCGCGCGAAAGAGGAACTGGGCTGGAAGCTGGCTTTCCCGACCTATGTCGAAGGCCTCGATGATTGCTTCTCGGACCTCAAAGCGCGTCAAGGACTCTAAGCCCGGATTCGCTTCTCAATCAGGGCGAGCACGGCATTTAAGGCAAGGCCCATCAAAGCCAACAGGAAGAGCGCGGCAAACATGGTTGCCGTCTCCAGTCGATTGCCAGCCTCAACCAAGCGCCATGACAGGCCACCCGTTGCCCCGGTTCCGGCGACAAATTCGGCCACCACGACACCGACGAGCGACAAACCAGCCGCCGTCTTGATCCCCGCCAACAAAAAGGGCGCGGCGGTTGGCAATTCCAAGCGCAGGAAGCGCTGCGTGCTGCTGGCTTTGTGGAGGCGAAACAAGCGGTCTAGACCGGGATCTACTGCCTTTAGGCCAGCTAAAGCAGAGGTCAGAACCGGGAATACCGCCACGATGACGGCAAGGATCAGAATGGCCCGGCGGGGGTTTTCAATACCGGTCCAAATGATCACCAAGGGCGCAATAGCAACAATCGGCGTGGCTTGCAGAACTAAAGCATAGGGGCCCAAGCTGCGCTCCAAAAACGGCACGCGCGCAAAGATAAGGGCAATCAAGGTTCCAAGCCCAATGGAGATCGCTAAAGCCGTCAGCGCCAATCCCATGGTGACGCCAGCGGCGGGCAGCAGAAGGGGTCCGCGCTCTACCAATGCCGCGCCAATCGCGCTGGGCGGAGGTAAGATCACCGTTGGGACCTGGAAGAAGCGGGTGAGCCCCTCCCATAGGGCGAGCATAGCTAGGCCGGCCAAAATAGGGGCAATGTCGATCCGGTTCATGCGGCTACCAATTGCGCGCTCAAAACGCGCCTTGCGGCGGCTGCGGCTTCTGCAAAAGCAGGTGAGGTTAAGAAGGCCGGATCACGCGGCACATCGGGAAGGGCAATTTCAGCCATGATACGCCCGGGCCTTGGGCTTAACACCAAAATGCGATCAGCCAGATAAACCGCCTCATCAACGGAGTGCGTTACAAAGAGGACGGCCAAATTCTGGTCCCGCTTAGCCGCCAGAACCAAATCGTCCAGCGCGCGCCGCCCCAATTCATCAATGGCTGCAAAGGGCTCGTCGAGCAGCAAGGCCGATGGGCCATTGACCAAGGCACGTGCCAAAGCCACCCGCATCCGCATGCCGCCAGAGAGCGTCCGTGGATAAGCGGCCGAAAAAGTAGCTAAGCCAACCTGTTTCAAGGCCTTTTGCGCGCGGCCCTGACGCTCAACCTTCCCAACACCGGCCAGCGCTAGCGGCAAAGCGACATTATCCTGCGCCGTCGCCCAATTCATCAGATTTGGCTCTTGAAAGACAACGCCAGGAATATCGGAGCCACCAGCAGCATCGGCCTGAACCGCCCCGCTTGCTACCGCCTGTAAGCCCGCGAGCGCAGCCAGCAGCGTACTTTTCCCACATCCAGACGGCCCCAGCAGCACCACACATTCACCCGCCCGAACACTTAAGTCGATCGGTCCCAGCGCCTCTAAGGCACCGAACCGCACGCAGGCCTGCTGCGCGCTCAAACGGATGGGGGGGTCAGTCGGCATCAAGACTTTTGTGGCAAAAAGCTGAGATCAATGCCCGACGCCCAATTCAAATCAGCAGGATAAACACCTGCAGCAATCATGATGTCGAAGAAGCTTTTCCAACGGTCGAGGCTCATCGTGCCAATCTCCCCGTCTGGGGTCTCAACAATGCCATAGGACAACAGCTTCTCACGGGCTTGGCTCAACAGATCGGCCGACATGTCAGGATTATCCTTGGTAATCAGGGCATCGCCGGGGGCAGGATCACCACGAAGATAGTCTTTCCAGCCAGCAATGGTGGCTTCAACGAAGCCTTTCACCGCCTCTGGATTGGCCGCGATAAAGGCGTCTGAAACCAACGTCATCGCGGCATAGCCCGGGTATCCAGAATCCGCGAGCAAATAGACTTGCGGGTCAATTTTGCCTTGCGTCTTCAAGGTGTAGGGCTCGCTGGTTACATAGCCTTGCTGGATCGAACTAGGATCCGCCAAAAATGGTGCTGAATTGAAGGTGTATTTGCGGACCTGATCGTCGGTGAAGCCATATTTGGCCTTAAGCCATGGCCAGAAAGCATTGATCGACGCATCTGCCAATAGGATGGGTTTGCCCTTCATATCGGCCAGTGACTTTATATCTGCACGCGGGTGGGTGATCAGGACTTGTGGGTCCTTTTGAAACGACGCCATGACCGCCTTTGCCTTTGCGCCAGCTTGGACCATGCTGAGCACAATGGGGGCATTGGATCCCAAGCCCATTTCAATGGCATTCGCCGCCAATAATTGCGGCACATTCACACTCGGTCCGCCCTGAATCAAAGAAACGTCTAAGCCTTTGTCCGCATAGAACCCTTTCGCAACGGCTTGGTAGAAGCCGCCTTGTTCGGCTTGCGCCCGCCAGTCTGTGGCGAAACGGATGCGCACACGGCCCGCTTTCTCTGCGGGCTTTTCTGGACCGCAGGCGGATAGGGCTAATGGTGTAGCCAAACTGGCTGCAAGAAGGGTGCGACGCGAAATCAAACCAAGTCTCCTATGACGATGTCTCTATCATAGTGCAGCGAGACGTTCTGGCGAGACCCTTCTTAGGCGTAATTGGAAATTACACTGCCTTAAAAGGCGCAGGCGTCCCCGGTGACGATGATTGAAGCCGTTTTGACAAGGATTCGGGCTTCCATCGCGAGCGACCAGCGCTCAATATAAACTAGATCCAAGCGGATGCGCCGGCTCATTTTGTCCAGAGTTTCCGTGGGGCCACGCGCGCCGTTGCATTGGGCGAGACCGGTTATCCCTGGCTTCGCCCGAAATCGATCACGATAGTCTGGCAAAAGAGCCCCGTAATAATGATCATGGGCAACCGCATGAGGGCGTGGCCCAACAATCGACATGTCGCCAATAAGGACATTCCACAATTGCGGCAACTCATCCAAACTGGAACGACGCAGGAACGAGCCGACCGGCGTGATACGGCTGTCTCCGCGGCAGGCCTGCACAACCCGGCTACCATTTTCTAGCGTGGACATTGTGCGAAACTTGTAGATCACGAAGGCTTTTCCACCCAAGCCAGTGCGAAGTTGTTTGAACAAGACGGGGCCAGGCCCTGTCAATTTGATCACAATGGAAATCGCGATCAAAAGGGGGGCTAGAAAGACTAATCCGATGCATGAACAAGCGATATCAAACAGGCGCTTAGGTAAACTGCGGGCAGAATCCGAAAGCTCTTTGATGGGCACTGGTCGGTACAAACTGACCGTTGCAAGATCGGCACCAAACCCTGCGGTAATATTGTTCATCTAATACACCCTTGCCCCAAATTGAGACGCATGCGTTGCTTTAATGCAAGTTGCAGGCCCGGAAGTAAAAGTCCTATGTTGGCACAGCATTGGTTAGCTTTCGAAGGACACAAGTCTTGTACACTTGTGCAGAAACTGGTGGTGCCCTCGCCGAAATGCCGCTTGAAAGCGATCTTGCGGCGGGTGGATAGATTAACGATACCTAGCTGTCCACCTTCGAAGTCTTTCTAAGTGCGTTACCCGAGACTACACATACGTTTCTGGTTATAACTGACTAGGAACTCACTCTAAAAGCGAGATGCAAGGCGAACTAAGACATGCAAAGTGACTCGACAGCCAAGGTCCCTGTAACCGTGCTGACTGGATATTTAGGAGCCGGAAAGACGACTCTTTTGAACCATATTCTGACAGCGCCGCACGGAAAGCGTTATGCCGTGATCGTCAACGAGTTTGGTGAAATCGGGATTGATCATGACTTGATTGTGGACGTGGACGAAGAAATCTTCGAGCTTAACAACGGCTGTGTCTGTTGTTCGGTGCGTGGTGACCTCATCCGGATTCTCGGGGCCTTGTTCCGTCGGGGACAGACCTTTGACGGGGTGATCATTGAGACAACTGGTCTTGCAGACCCAGCCCCTGTCGCCCAAACCTTCTTTGCTGATGATGAGATCAAGAACCGCGCCTATCTCGATGCCGTGGTGAGCGTTGTCGACGCCGTCCATATCGCTGGTCAGATCGAACACAGCCAAGAAGCGGTTGAGCAAATTGCCTTTGCTGACGTCATTGTGCTGAATAAAATTGATGCTGCCAGCCCAGAACAACTCGAAGCTGCCCAAGCAATCATCCAACGGCTCAATCGTGGGGCGAAGGTGGTGACAACTTCGCGCTCGCTCGTGGACCTAGACGCCATTCTCGATCTCGGAGCTTTTTCGTTGGACAGGGCGATGAACCTTGATCCGCACTTTCTGCCCAAACCGCACCATCATGACCACAACGAACACGATCACGGACATAATCACGGGCACGACCACCATGATCACGCGCATAGCCATTATGAGGGGATTGACTCGATTGCGATGCGCGTGAGCGCACCCTTGTCGGAGGAATTGTTTGATGCTTGGCTGTCCGAGCTCGTTGGCAGTCGCGGCCTCGACATCTTGCGTCTTAAGGGCGTCATTCAGATGGGCGATGACCCGCGACGTTACATCATCCATGGTGTTCATATGATGCTGGAGGGGGATTATCAGGGGCCGTGGCCTGCTGGTTCGGTTCGTGAAAGCCGATTCGTGTTGATCGGACGAAACCTCGCCGACCCACTAGTTCGGGCAGAAATTGAGGCTGGATTCCGTGCTTGCACGGCCTGATCACCGATAATTGTCAGCGAAACCCCATGATTCTCAGCAGAATCTGGGGTTTCGTACCTCAAGATGGCCTTGACCTTTGGACCCGAAGCGCCATTGCTTGCGGCCATTGCATCTCTCGGGTTACGGACGGGTGCGCAACGCTGCAGCGATCCGCCTCGGGCGCTGCAGCCAATGACTAAGGAAACGACAATGAGCAAAAAAGATTTGATCGACGCCGTCGCAGAAGCTGCTGACATCACAAAAGACAAAGCCAATACTGCGATTGACGCGCTGACTGCAGCGATCGTGAAGAGCCTGAAGGCTGGCGGAGAAGTTACTTTGGCCCCCCTCGGCAAGTTTAAAGTTTCGAAGCGCGATGCACGCCAAGGCCGCAACCCTTCGACTGGCGAGACTGTCGAAATCAAAGCGGCAACTGTTGCAAAATTCCAAGCTTCCAAAGCGTTGAAAGATGCATTGAACTAAACGGGTTTGGCAGGGTTCGGTCAATCGGTTCGTGGTGACCTAAACCTGCCACCCAAAAGTCCAATTAGGCCCGACCTGTCTTGAGCTGCCTTTAGGCCGCCTGCCAGGTTCGGGCCGTTTCTTTTTCTGGGCCTACAAAAGATCTAATCGAAGGCGTTTAGTCGCTCGCGGGCGTGCGCGGATGGGTCAAATGTTCACTGCCAGGCGGGTTTGAAAATGGGACAAAGGCGGCTTGATTCTGGACCTTCGCCCAATCCTTGAGAGCCCAAACACCCGTTGGAAAAGCTAATTGGTCCCAAGGGATATCTTTATAAGCAAACCACGCCACTTCAAGGCTTTCTGGTCCAGCCTCAAAGCCGTCCTCGCTGAGCGTGCCGCGATACATGAAATGGACCTGGCTGATGCGCGGCACCTCATAAATGCCAAGAAGCGCGTTGATAGTGACCTTGGCGCGGGCCTCCTCCCAAACCTCCCGAGCTGCGCCCTGGGCCGTGGTTTCCCGCTCTTCCATGAAGCCTGCTGGCACCGTCCAGAAGCCATAGCGCGGCTCAATAGCCCGCCGACACAAAAGAACGCGGCCTTGCCCATCATCAACGACAACCCCGGCCACAATCTTCGGGTTCACATAGTTGATGAAGCCACACGTATCGCAGACTTGCCGCATGCGATCCTCTCCGGCCGGGATTTGTAACGAGAAATTGGTTGGCATCAGGTGACTTATTCCTTGAAAGGATCATGTATAGCTAAAGAGGTGTCGCGCAGCCGTCAAAAATCAATGATAGGACGCTGACGGAGTGAAATGAACCCATTATTGGGGCAAGCAGGCGAGTAGCGAGATGAGTGTTCAAGATCAAGAAGCGTCGCCCGTGCAACCAGTTGCCGGATCAGGCGAACCCGGGGCACAGCAAAGCTCTGCCACCACATCTTTCGCGCTGAATGCCTCACCCAGCCATTTGCTGCATCGGGCACAGCAGGCTGCAGCCGATCTGCACGCCGCTGCATTGGGGGCCAATGGCCTGACCCAGCGCCAATTTGCAGTCCTAGCCGTTCTAGCTGAACAAGATGGCGTCTCGCAAAGCGAATTGGTGGGTCGCACAGGCATTGACCGATCGACTTTGGCGGAAATGGTTGCGCGGATGGAGGCCAAAGGGCTTACCCAGCGAGCAAAGTCGACAACAGACAGCCGGGCCAATTCAGTGACTCTGACTGAGACCGGCCGTGCCATGTATCAAGAGGCTATGCCAAAGCTTGCCGACGTAGACGCCGCTGTGCTGGCCCGTCTGCCTGCCAGCAAGCGGGCGGGGTTCGTCGAACTTCTGACGCGCTTGGCGATGCCGACCGTAGATCTTGATGAAACCAAAGCGACGAGCAAAAAGAAGAAAGAGAAAAAGAAGAAAAAGAAGAAAGAGAAAAAGGCTAAATAGGCGCGTTCTGTTCAACCCAGCACCGCTCTAGACCAGCCGGTCTAGTTTCTCTATCAAGCGCTTATGTCAGATATTCCCTCAGGGTTTACCCCTCACACCCGCAAGAGTCCTGTTACTGATCCTTGGCAGCCGCTTTATGCCCGAACCGATCAAGGCGTTTATGAATTAGGCTTTATTCTTGATACGTGCCATTGCAACGGGCGAGGGCTGTTACATGGGGGTGTGATAGCTGCGCTAGCGGATAATGCGATGGGCCTATCACTTGGCATGGCCCGTCTGAAAGGCGACGAAGCCAAGGAGGGAAAGGCGCAAGCTGTTTCAGGCATTGTAACAACCGCCCTTCATGTCGACTATGTTGACATAGCCCAGATTGGCCAATGGATTTCTATTGTGCCCCGTGTGGTCACAGCCTCACGAAGAACAGGTCTTATCGATGCTTTGATTTATGCAGACGACACACTCATTGCCCGGGCAAGTGCCACCTTTAAAGTCCTCATTTCAGAAAAATAATCATGACAAATCACGATCTAGAAACACCCACCCTGATGGGCTCGAAAGAGCGCCTGGTTGCAGCAGCGTTGTCGCTGTTTCAAGCTAAGGGGTACCATGGCGTTGCCATCTCTGACATTCTCGAAGCGGCAGACCTGCCCAAGGGCTCGCTTTATCATCACTTCCCGGGTGGCAAAGAAGAACTGGCGATTGCCGCTGTCGGCTTTATTGCAGACGAAGTCGATGCCAGACTCGCCTCCGAATTTGCAAAGAACAAGCGTGCAGGCGCGGTCTTGTTGGAATTGGCGCATGAATGTGTGATTTGGCTGCAACGGAGCGATTATACCCAAACACCCCTCTTGGGACTCTTAGCCGCCAGTCCCGGCGAAAGCGCGCTGACCCAAGCCATTTGTGATGCTCAAAAGCGTTGGCTGGCTCGGTTTGAAACTGCTTTGGGTGGTACCGAAGCGGCCCATGACAAAGCTTGCCTTGCGTTAGCGAGCTTGGAGGGCGGCATCAGCCTCGCCCGTATGTCACGCTCTAGCGACCTTTTGATTCGGTCGGTGACTTTAGCCGCGCTCCACATCAATCAACGCTGATAGGACGCGGCTATCGGTGTTCAGCCGGCCCCGGAAGCCTGTAGCGCTTCTTTTTGAAGCTCAATTTGGCTCGCCAAGCCTTGCATAATGGAACGATTGATGTCGATCAAAGGCTCAACATCCTCGCCCTTGTGCATGACTTCGCTGGAATAGCGGCTAACCCACAGGCTGAGCGAGATGATCGAGGCCCGCAGATTCTCAGGCAGCGCATTGTCTGGGTTTGCGCAATCAGCGGCCATAAACGACCAGACACGCCGGTTCCAATCCAGCGCGTCCATCCGGCGGGCAATTTCATGACGCGGCAGATCTTGGATATCGATCAGCGCGCGGGTGACTTGACCGAATAGCCGGTACTCAAGTTCACGCGGCGTTTCGACTCGTTGCTGCGCCTTCTGATACGCTGAGAGCGACATGCTCAGTCCCTTCTATACTCAGCCGTTCGGCTTCATAATCCATGAGTTTCCGGCATCTGGACAATGCCTTGTAATATTCACCCGTCATCACTTCACGGGAAACGTTTACGCACTCTTCCAATATGGCAGGCACGCGAACCACGCTCATGAACTCCGTCATGCGCAGCGCGAACTCGTTATATTGGTCCGGTGACTCTTGGCCCTGCAAGTACATCAGCATGATCGGCAGATAGATGCGACGGACGGGCGTGTTAGCCTCTTCCAATTGCATGATATCTTTCTCACGCAGGACGGACGCCTTGTTTTGCAGCAAAAGTGTGGTTCGACGATCTCCGTTTTGAACAACGGCACCATTCAGCACGATCTTCTCGTTCGGCTTCAGGGATAGTTTCAGCGGCATTTCAAGCTCCTGCGTGCCTTAGGCGCTGAGGGGATAACGTCGGAATGACGCGATCCTACAACGCAATTTCCTCAATCCAGATAAACAAACGTGGTTAACGAATGCCTTCACAGGCTGCGGTCCTGCAGTAGGTCACAATTTTGTGAGCTAGATGCCGCTCATCGGCTTGACCGCCCCGAGCTGGGCAGGCAACCAAGATACGCAAGCGTTGTGGTTCTACATCGCGGGGAGATAGTGAAGTGGCGGATTGGTTTGCATGGATGGCAACAGCGGATGGTTGGGCCTCGCTGGCGACATTAACGCTGTTGGAAATCGTTCTCGGGATCGACAATGTCATCTTCATCTCGATTGCCGCGTCTAAACTCCCCAAAGAACAACAGGCTTCGGCGCGTCGGATGGGTTTGGCACTCGCTCTCATTCTTCGCATCATCCTCTTATCGATGCTGGTTTGGTTGGCTGGCTTAACAAAGCCACTTTTTGCCGTGCTGGGGCATGATTTCTCGGCGCGCGACCTGATCTTGATCGCTGGGGGCGGCTATCTTCTGTACAAAGCCACACTGGAAATCGATGAGATCGTGCGTTCTAAGAGTGTGGAAGATCACGCCGGGCCAAAGACTAAGTCATCCAAGCTCATGGTCGTTGTCGCTCAAATTGCCGTAATTGACGTCATCTTCGCGATTGATTCGATTGTCACCGCGATTGGCATGTCCAACAATCTCTCCATTATGGTGACAGCAGTGGTGATCGCCATTGCCGTGATGATGTTTGCTAGTGAAACCGTCTCTGCCTTTATCGATAAATATGAGACGACAAAAATGCTGGCACTCGCTTTCCTCTTGATTGTCGGCATGGTTTTGGTTGCCGATGGCTTTGGTCAACATATTGAACGCGCCTATCTCTACGCCGCCATTGCCTTTTCCGTCATGGTTGAAGCCCTGAACATTGCGGTTAAACGCAAGAATGAGCGCGAAGGTCAGGATGGTGAGGGGATTTAGGGTTCGTGGGTCTCCAATCTCCGGAGCATCTGATTTTTAATTCCTAGAAGATTACAGAAGAAAGGTTTGATCTATCATACATTGTGTGATAGATGTGCTCTACAGGATAATCAGCCATGCGCGTCTACATCAACGCATGGTTCGCAAAGTTTGCTCGGCAAGAGGGAATTGAAGACTTCCAGTTGGTTGAAGCTGTTGTGCGTGCAAATATCGGCCTCATAGACGCGGATTTGGGCGCTGGCGTGATCAAGCAGCGCATCTCTCGACAAGGTGCAGGTAAGTCAGGCGGATTTCGGACCATTATTTTCTTCAAGGCGAGAAATCGCGCCATATTCATGTTCGGCTTTGCCAAGAAGGCAAAGAAGAACCTGACGCGCGAAGAGCTTTTGGAAATGAAACGTGCCTCACGTGAAATGCTTCAACTGTCGCAAGATCAAATCGACCATTTGGTAAGGCTTAAAAAACTGCAGGAGATCAGGTTTGGACACTAAAGTCTATCGGAGCGAGGCTTTGGCCTCGGTGCACGACCTGATGGAGGGCGTGTTTGAGATTGGGGCCATCGATAAGGTGACGATGCGCAGCTTTGATGATGCCTGCCTCGTACCGGTGGCGGACATCACCCCTGAAACCATTAAGTCCATCCGTGAGCGTGAAGCGGTTTCTCAGCCCGTGTTTGCCCGCTACCTGAATGTCTCGAAAAACCTTGTTTCAGACTGGGAGCGCGGCGTCAAAAAGCCCGGAGGACCAGCCCTTCGGCTGCTCTCCATCGTCAGTCGGAAAGGGCTTGCTGGGATTGTTTGAGAGACTCCTGGGTTGATTGGGGACTGCTCCTTTCGTTGATCGTTCCTTTGGCTGTCTTAATGGTCAGCTTCTTTAACTAGGGCTGCTACGGAGATGGCGGCAGGAAAAAAGAGTAAGGTTGGCGCTCTTTTGCTTGAGCATGAGCGCCAGTGGGAGCAGCCGCACAGCCGACCGCGAACCCGCTGCATCGCCAGAGCGGGGGCATCGTTACAAGAGTGTGATCGTGGGCTTTGGCCAGCGGCGTGGCGGGGGTAAAGGTGGTGGCCTTGATCGGCTTTTCTGCAGGATCTGAAACGCCATAGCGTCAAAAATGGAGTTGGGTTCTGTGCCACAGCCGCGCATCACACGGCGGTGTTGATCGGGTGCCATCAGCAGGCCGTGATGACGCCGCGCCAGGCAGAAAGCCAACCGCCGCGCTTTGGCAACTGGGTCCTTGATGATGGTTTGAAGATAATCCAGCTGCCGCAACCAACGGCCAATGGGCACTGTTACGGGTGGCAAAGCGGCGGCATGTGGGGATATTTCTGACGTGCGGGGCGCGCCAAGGCGTTGCTTAAAGTCAAACGTGTGAGCCCCACTCGGCGTGGGAAAAATCCGCAGAAACGCCTTTATGGCGCGCACTTTCCGCCCTTTCGCGCGTGCCAAGTCTTCAGTCTGTATTTCGGCAACCAGATCAGGCTCAATATCCAGCGCCATCAAAATCAGGATACGTCGCAAGAAAGCTTCCAGCGCTCGCACCCCTTTGCGCAAACGCGCCGCCACGGCCTTTCTCACAAACCCCGGCCTCTCCAGTAACTCGCTTGCCCCAAGCACCCGGTCGCGCAGGTACGACGCTTGAGACAGCGCAAAGGCAAAAGGGGTGAGAGAAAACGCCATCGCTGAATTATGGCGGACGCTTTTGAAGGGGGGATAGATGGGGGATTTACTCTGCAGAGCAGAATGGGCACGCGCTTCGTGCCGTGGGGTGCATTCCACACGGAATGCACCATTTATGTTCTGAGGTGTTGGTTTCTGTTGTTTCCACTTGGACAGCCTTTGCCGCCGGCTCTGCCTAGGCAAAGGCTTCGTTGGAGTTTGCACATTATGAATTGTCCGACGGCTTCGAGATGAGCAGAGCGAGGCTTGAAGCCGTTCCAAGTGATTTGGCTGAGGTTAAGCATCGACGATCTTTGAGATCGCTTGACCATGGTGCATTCCTGCCGGAATGCACCCTACGGCGCGGAAGCGCTCCTATGATTCGTCATCTTAACCATAGATCGACGCCGGAGGACCTTGCTCACGTCAGTTTGATCAGGCCACGGACGCCGATTGGAACAGGTGGACTTTCTGGCTTTGAAAAGCGCGCGCCATGACTTTTCAGCCTCAAATCGACGCCATTGGGTTGATTGTCGGCATAGTTTCAGACGGCAGGCCGTCAGTTGCCCCAAGTTTCAAACCTAAGGACGCACAAATGGGGCTGATAATGTCCGCGGGATGGCCATTAGAACGGTAACTTCCTGCACTGTGTGTGCGGCCCTCATGTTGCGGTCGCGAGAGGCCCATGCTAGAGCCCCCGTCACGCGAGACGAGGTTCCTGTTTCCCAACTGAGAACGATCTGTTTTTGCTTTCATTAACCGAACAGGCACCGTCTGCCGCAGTCACAGCGCGGGGCCTGTCACGTGCATGACAGGCCCCGCGCTTTGACTGCGGCGCTGTTCGATCTGGCGACTGAATCCAAGAAGGTTGCTGCTGTGGAGCAAGACGCCAAGGCGCTCTTGGCCGCTTGGCAGACCAGCGCGGACTTGCGCGCTGCCTTGACCAGCCCGCTGTTCCCTGTGGAACAAAAGGCCGCAGCACTTGGTGCCATCGCCAAAAAGATGAAGGCAAACGCCATCACGCAAAACTTTCTCGGCCTTGCAGCCCAAAACCGTCGTTCGGCGGATCTGGGTGGCATGCTGGCGGCATTCTTGGGCTTAGCAGCTCAGGCACGTGGCGCCGTTCTGGCCGAAGTCTCGACTGCAGAGCCCTTGAGCGAAGAACAACTCAAGAGCCTGACTGAAGCACTCGGCCGGGCCTTCAAAGCACCGGTTGATGTAGAAACCACGCTAAAGCCTGAACTTCTTGGCGGCCTCGTCGTCAAGGTTGGTTCCAGGCTGTTCGACGATTCTGTCAAATCTAAACTCGACGCACTCAAAATTGCGATGAAGGGGGCCTGAGGCATGGACATCCGCGCCGCAGAAATTTCCGCGATCCTTAAGGATCAAATCAAAAACTTCGGCGCTGAGGCAGCTGTTGCTGACGTCGGCACCGTGTTGTCCGTTGGTGACGGTATCGCCCGGGTCTATGGCCTCGACAGCGTCCAAGCGGGCGAAATGGTTGAGTTCCCAGGCGGGATCAAAGGCATGGCCTTGAACCTGGAGCGCGACAATGTCGGCGTCGTGATCTTCGGTGAAGACCGTGGGATCAAAGAAGGCGACACCGTAAAGCGCCTTGGCGAAATCGTGTCTGTTCCTGTCGGCAAAGGTTTGCTCGGCCGCGTGCTCAACCCATTGGGTGAGCCCATCGACGGCAAAGGCCCTTTGGTTGATATCGAAGCCGAGCGTAAGCAGGTGGACGTCAAAGCCCCCGGCATTATCCCTCGTAAGTCGGTGCATGAGCCGATGCAGACCGGGATTAAGTCGATCGACGCGCTGATCCCAATCGGCCGCGGCCAACGCGAATTGATCATCGGCGACCGTCAAACCGGTAAGACCGCCATCGCCATCGACGCGATTCTGTATCAGCGCGAAGCGCACGACAACAACGCGCCAGAAAGCCAAAAGCTTTATTGCGTGTACGTCGTGATCGGCCAAAAGCGTTCGACCGTTGCTCAGTTGGTGAAAACCCTCGAAGAAGCCGGCGCTCTGAAGTACTCGATCATCGTGGCCGCAACCGCTTCTGAGCCTGCGCCTCTGCAGTTCTTGGCACCGTTCTCGGCTTGCACCATGGGTGAGTATTTCCGTGACAACGGCATGCACGCTTTGATGATCTATGACGATTTGTCCAAGCAAGCTGTGGCTTACCGCCAAATGTCCTTGTTGCTGCGTCGTCCGCCAGGTCGTGAAGCCTATCCAGGTGACGTATTCTATCTGCATTCGCGTCTGCTTGAGCGCGCTGCAAAGCTGAACGAAGACAATGGTTCTGGTTCGTTGACGGCTCTGCCAATCATCGAAACCCAAGCTAACGACGTGTCGGCCTATATTCCAACCAACGTGATTTCGATCACCGACGGTCAGATCTTCTTGGAAACCGACTTGTTCTATCAAGGCGTGCGTCCAGCGGTGAACGTTGGTCTGTCGGTGTCTCGCGTGGGTTCGTCCGCTCAGGTTAAGGCGATGAAGCAAGTGGCCGGTCCGATTAAGGGTGAATTGGCCCAGTATCGCGAAATGGCCGCCTTTGCGAAGTTCGGCTCGGACTTGGATGCTTCGACCCAGCGCTTGCTGGCCCGTGGTGCCCGCTTGACCGAAATGCTGAAGCAAGACCAATTCGCGCCAGTGGCCGTCGAAGATCAGGTTGTCCTGATCTATGCCGGTACCAAGGGCTATTTGGATAGCGTCCCCGTCAGCGACATCAAGCGCTATGAAGCCGAATTGAAGGCTGCCTTGCGCGGGAAGTACAAGGACCTGTCTGACGCGATCAAAACCAAGCTGGACATCAAGGCCGACAATATCGAAGCGCGCATCAAAGAAGCGCTCGATGATTTCGCCAAGACGTTTGCTTAAGAGCGGGGCTGAGGGAACCAATCCATGGCCAGCTTAAAGGACTTTCGCACGCGTATCGCTTCGGTGAAGTCGACGCAGAAGATCACCAAAGCCATGCAAATGGTGGCGGCGGCAAAGCTGAAGCGTGCGCAAGAGGCAGCCGAAGCGGCGCGCCCCTATAGTGAAAAAGTCGCCGGGACCGTGGCCAATCTGGCTACGTCGGTGCAGGGCTCTGATGCGGCTCCCAAGCTGCTGCGTGGCTCTGGCAATGACCAGGTCCATTTGGTGGTGGTTGCCACCTCTGAGCGCGGCCTGTGCGGCGGGTTCAACACCAATATCGTCAAGAAGTCGCGTGAACTGATTGTCAGCCTGCAAGCGCAGGGCAAGACGGTCAAAATCTTGACCGTGGGCAAAAAGGGCCGCGACCAGTTAAAGCGGGTCTATTCGGCTTTGTCGGTTGGCCATATTGAATTTGCCGGCGTACGCACCTTGGGTGCGGCTCAAAGTGCGCAAGTCAGCCACAAATTGGTTGAGATGTTCTTGATGCGCACCCCTACCATTGCACTCAGTGTGCGGTTGCTCTGCAACGCACGCATGCGCAGACCGAGCGGCGTTTTGGCCAGCAACCACAACATGCCC
>VKHH01006175.1:0-24675 GCA_015144975.1 Epipyxis sp. PR26KG
GTTGCGGTTACGTCATCGGACCACCCCCGGAGGATATCTTTAGGAGACATCCTATATAAACCGGAGTCGGTACAAAAGTATATTATTTTTTTTTATTTTTTGAGAATATCAATTGAGTTACGTTACTGCAATACAATATTATTTTTTTGTTTTTGTTTCAACGATAATATTTTTGTTATGATATGAGATACATTAAGATAAGAATCATAAAACAAAAGGAGTGTTTTTTTAATAGTTCATAGAGAAAGGAAAATAATGATAAGTATTATTTGTAATACAATATTTATGATAATCCAAGATCATTTCCTTATTTCATAGTATAAAAATAATTATTATAATTGTTTTCAGTAGAGGGCTCTCGAGATATGATATGAAGACGAATACGTTTAGGTATAATGTTTTATTAATGTTAACAAGTTATGGAATATAATTGTGACATAGAATAAGATCGCTACAAGTTGCGGTTACGTCATCGGACCACCCCCGGAGGATATCTTTAGGAGACATCCTATATAGTTTCACAATTATTATCATTTTATTTCAAACATAACATATACACGATAATTATATTGTTAACTGAAAATATTTTTAATAATATTCATCGAATCCATATACCGGTATAGCTTACAATAGTTCATATCAAATAATTTATAATAAAAATAATGTTTTTTAATAACAACACTAGTTTATAAACTTAACATATTATTATTATGATTTTACACTATCAGGTATGCTTTATACAGGAATGATTAATTCATAATCAGTAAAGTATAATCATTATTACTTTTTCTTATTATTCAGATTTAATTTTATCATTAATAATAGATAGCATCTGATGAATCAAAAGAAAATATTTTTGTTGTAATGCCTTGCATGCATACTAGTAGTAAATACTTATGGATAATAGAAATAAGTAGCTATTGAAATTAAGTAGCTTTAACGATACAAGGGTAGCGATTGGTAAGGGATAATTTAGTCTCACCTATGAACCTATGAAAGTCTTGATTAATGGATGAATACGTTTAGAAAACGAAAAGTCAGATTCATCCATTCTTTTATATAAAAGTCAGGCGGCGAGATTAGGGATTAATAATATTATGTAATTTTTCTGGTTTAAACATTTTAATAGTCCCTTAATAACGATTCAGTTTCAGAGCATTTCAACAATATGAAAAATAAAGATCATAATTATTACAAAAAAGAAGAAAAAAAAATGATTTGTTATTTTATTTAATAATTGGTTTTTATTAAAATAGAGTAAACGTAAATTTTATTATATTTATGTAAACAAAATCTTTGAACCGATACATTATTACCACTCCCAATTTATATACAGTGCATATTGTATTTATAAGTTTTTTCTCTTTTTTGCCCATTCTTTGTGATCAGGATGTTTCAACATTCTCACTTTCGATGGTGTCACTTCGACTAACTCATCTTCTTGGATATATTCTACGGCGATATCCAAGTTAAGTTCTAGGGGTGGGACGACTTTAATTGTATCATCATTACCAGCAGCTCTCATATTTGTTAATGCTTTTGTTTTACATACATTAACTGCCAAGTCTCCTGGTCGCTGATGTACTCCAATGATCATGTCCTTGTAAACATCGTCCTTTGTGGTGATGAACATTCTTCCACGTTCTTGAGCACCTGCTATACCGAATGGATTAGCAACACCTTCTTCAAATGCTAATAATGATCCTTTTTCACGTTGAGAAATAGCACCAACAGCTGGTTTATAAGAATCAAAAACTGTATCAAGTACGACTGTTCCTTTTGTGGCGGTCATCAAAGCAGATCTGATGCCAATCATTCCACGAGTTGGAACTAAAAATTTCAATTGAGTTTGTCCTTCGGAACCTTCACTTGGTCCCATTTCTAGCATATCTCCTTTGCGCTTATTAAGCAAATCGACAACTGCACTACTGAACTCGTTTGGTACAGTGACATCTACTTGCTCAAATGGCTCACATTTCACACCATCAACATTTTTCTCGATGACTGTTGGTGGACCAACCATTAATTCAAAACCTTCACGTCTCATGTTTTCAATCAAGACAGTTAAATGAAGTTGACCTCTTCCACAAACTTCATAAGTATCGGATGAATCTGTTTCGTAAACTTTAAGAGCCACGTTTCGGTCAAGTTCCTTAAATAATCGATCACGAATAACACGAGATTGCAACAATTTCCCTAATATTTATATTTATAACAATTAATAGTGAATATTTATTTTCTTAATAATTGAATATGAATGTTACCTTCACGACCAGCAAGAGGACTTTTATTGACACTAATGGACATTCTGACTGTGGGCTCTTCCACAGTGATAGGTGGCAATGGATCAGGACTATCTTTACTCATGATGGTGTCACCAATAGAAATATCAGAAATACCAGTAACCATGACAATATCACCTGCAGAAGCAGATGCGACTTTTTCTCTTCCAACATTATTGAATACAAAAACCTCTCCGATTTTCCCTTTTTTGTACGTTTCTCCTGGTTTTCCATATGATATTTCGTCACCAACTTTGATTTCACCATTTACAATTCTACCGATTCCCATTTTACCTTTGAAATCATCATAATCTACATTGGCAATAAGAAGTTGTAGATCTCGTTCAGGATCAACTTTAGCTGTTGGAAGTTTCAAAATTTCTTTAAATAAATCTTGAAGATTTGGACCAAGTTTATCAGGCTCCAAACCAGCAATTCCATTCATGCCTGAAGCGTAAACAATTTGAAAATCCATTTGCTCATCATCAGCATTAAGTTCAGAAAACAAGTCGAATACACGATCAATAACATAATCTGGTCTAGCTTGAGGTCGATCAATTTTATTAACAACAACAATTGCTTTCACTCCTTTTTCTAAAGCTTTTTTAAGCACAAATCTAGTTTGTGGCTTAGGTCCATCAACAGAATCAACAACTAGTAATACTCCATCAACCATATTCATGATACGCTCTACTTCGCCACCAAAATCTATGCGTAAGAAAATAATTTAGCAATTATCAAAAACATTATTTCACGAAACAAAAAAATATTGTCCAACCTGCGTGGCCTGGAGTATCTACAAGATTAATTTTTGTTCCTTCAAACATAATTGCTGCATTTTTCGCAAGAATCGTAATTCCTCGTTCTCTTTCCTGATCATTATTATCCATGGATTCAATTTCTTGATTGGATCGAAATTGACCTGACTGCCGTATCATTGAGTCAACCAAAGTTGTCTTCCCATGATCAACGTGTGCTAAAATAAATATTTAGGAAACAAACAGATATTTAAAACCTTCACCAATGAAGTCGTACTGTAGCTTGTTAATATTTTATCACTTACCGATAATTGCTACGTTTCTCAAATCGTTTCTGCCTTCTAAGGTCATTCGAAGTGAGTGCACACTAGGCGTTCTAGCAAAAGGTTTAGATTGAAATCGAAATAGATGGACAAAAGGAATTGCAAAAAAATAAGTGAGGTAGTATATATTTAAACTAGGCATATTAGCAAATTTTCTGAATACAAATCTAAATGAAAATACGCTTGGATGTGGTTTTATCGAATACGTGAATCCTTGATTTTCTGTATTCAAAACTTGGTTTAATAGTTACTACAAAACCAATAATGAAAGGTTATTAGAAGTTAATAGCAATAAAATAAACGTCAGAGATGACGAATCCAGGAATCTAAAACTGATGGTGTGAATGAATGAATGAAACTGTGCTATATATTGAAGGATTGGTGAAAGGTAAAATAATACCTGAATTAGGAAGAAAATTAATCAGTTTTTTCTATTTTATATTAATTATAACTTCTGCATGTTGAATCATTTGTGTTTTTCATTCATTCATTTTTTTTCATCAATTCTTCTCAGAACGCATCACAAAACACTCACTTATTATCTCTGACATCTGGTATCACAAACATTTTTGACTCAATTCCATTATCATCAATATTGAGTTGAAATGCGAAGAGCAACCCACTTATTTGGTCAAGCATTACGGGAAACTGGGCAAGCTCTCGATAGGCTTGGTTTGGTTATAGCTGGAAATGAAAGATTTAGAGAAACATTTTCAAGACACAGGAGCGTAATGAATATTTATGATAAGGTATTGACATCATCACCAATATTATTTTAATTTTTCTGTTTTTTAATATTTCAAACATTTGATTAATTTGATCGAAACTTTTATTAAATTCAAAATGTATGTAATTTTTAAATGTATGAATCACAGAGACCTTTGCTTGCTACTGGAGTCTATGTTGCTCCTAATGCTTCGGTTGTTGGTGAAGTACTTTTGTTGGATCAAGTAACGGTGAGTCAGATTGATATATTTATGATTATTGCATTTAATTGTATAACGTTAAATTTGTAGGTATGGTATGGAGCTGTTTTGCGTGGAGATCGCAGCAAAATAAGAATTGGACATCAAACTAATATTCAAGATCGAGCAGTTCTCAGTACTGTGACAAATTTGGAGTCAGGTTTTGCTTCTGATTTGGATATTGGTGAAAAGGTTACTGTCGGACATGGAGCTCTGCTCACATCCTGTTCTATTGCTAATATGGTATTAATTGGACAAGGTGCAGTTGTTGAGGAAGGCTGTGTCATCGAGAAAAACTCTATTATAGCTGCAGGTGCTGTTCTTACCGCTAATACTAGGGTTCCAACAGGTCAATTATGGGCTGGTAATCCTGCGAAATATGTGCGTGATACCACCGAAGCTGATATTGAAACCATTAAAAATGTAATAAAATAATATAATAACAGATAAATTTGTATGGTTGATTTATAATTGATTCCAAATGTTGCTTCAATGCGCAAAAATCAGATATATTTTTTACGCTTCATCGATTGTTTCTAACTTTCTTTTCTTCTATTATAGAACGCAGCTGAATACGTCCATTTAGGAGAATTGCACTCCAATGAATTTTTACCTTTTGGAACTACTTATCAGCATGCTGAGCAGATAAATTGAAAGTCAAAGATTACAAATCCTGTGCTAAACATACAGTAAATCATTAAATGTTAAAATAGCTATAAATTGACTTAGTTAAATTATTTATTGATTAAAGATAATTAAGCTGATTAAACACAAATCATTATATATTATTAACTCAATCCTTCTTATTGAATTGATACTTTTCAACAGGCTTGCCGCCAATCAGATGTGATTGTATTATCTGTTCCAGCACTTCTGGTGAACATGAATGGTACCATATTCCTTCTGGATAAACCACTGCAATAGGTCCAGCTTGACATATTTGTAAACAATCAGCTTTTGTTCTTCCAATTTTTATAGTATTGCTGTCATCATCATTTTCAGAATTTCTACCAACAATTTTTAATTCTCTGCATCTCTTTTTCAAATATTCCCAAGAAACTAAACTATCTTCCAATCGACAACACTTAGGCTTCGATTGATCAGCACAAAGAAATATATGACGGGAAATTTTATTCAATCCAAGCTGATTGCTAACCTTGTCACAGATTTCTTGATTTGATTGAATTGAATTGTTATTGCTGGCAATGCTTCCAGAAAATTGATTTCGAGTAATCAATTGATTTCGAATGAGTCTATCAGAAATGGTTGAAATTTTTGGTCGGAAAGATATTATCATAACACAAATAATAATGAATATAAACGCTCTTATAGGAATTCGATTTATGTCAAATAACATTTAGTACTGTACTTCTAACTTCTAACAAATCAAAGATTGAAAGTCATCATATAATGGGTACTTCCGAACTTGTATTGGTTGATGTTATGATATACCTTGTGCTTAGCCTACAAACTATAGATAATCAACAATCAACAGCATGATAAATTAAATCTAATTTGAGGAGACTGTAGAAAAAATACAAAAATACATTTATATTGTCTATTGTACTACTGCATACTGTCCATAGTATAAAGTAACTAATTGTGCAAGGAGTGGAGTCTATTTTATATTCAATATTGAAGACGTTCAGTAATAAATGAATGATAAATTGCATACCAGGTACCAGACGTTTCAGGTTGCAGAAAACAAAAGTCACACAATTGTGTGCAAATCAAAAATATTTTATCACAAATGGTAATTTTCACAGGGATCTTGAAACATTGAAGTGATTATTTGCTTGGAATCAAATGAGTCTACCATTAAATCAAATAGAAGCGAAATTCCAGCGAGATTTGAATCGTGTGTTTGACAATGATCGAACAACTCGAAAGCGTGGTCTTCAAAAGCTTAGTGACGAATTACCTTGGTCATCAAAGAAATCATTTGAAGAGAAAATCGATATGCTAAATTTTATTCAAAATAATTTGCTGAACGCTGTAAGTTCTGTCATAAGTGATCCTATTGAGAAGTGTAGGGAGTTATCATTGATTACTTTAAAGAAATCATTTTCTTTTATCGAATCTGAACCTGAATCAAGAATTAAAATTGTAATTGAAAATATTGCTAAAATTGAAACAATATCCAATAAACTTTGCGCTAGAGTTAATGATATTCCCTACCCTGAACCGGCAGAAGAATTAAGACTTTTAGTGATTGAGTTGCTAACAATTATTTATCGATTGATAATTGAGAGTGCAATACCAGCTCCAACGATAATCGATATGATAACTTCATCATTAATAAAAGCAGTTGTTGATTCGTTTCCGTCTATGAAAAGAACTTGCGGAGAATTGATCACGTCTATCAGCAGAACTTCCCCTCTAATTATGCAATCATATTATCGTCAATTATTGAAGGGATTAAGTATTAATATAAATCATCAACATTCTAAGACACGATCTGTTACATTGCAAGCTATAACTAGTGGTTTATTATGTATTGCATCTGATTATGAGCAGCTCATGTCAGAATCGATTCTCAACATTTTCATAAAGTTACTTGCTGATCGAACTTCTGCTGTGCGAGTGGAGCTAGCTAATTCGTGTGGAAATATTATTTCCCATCGTATTCAAATGTGTAGCGATAGAGGCTGTTCTCTTATATCCTTAGATTTTGAATTAGTTGTATTATTATTTCTGTTGTCTGGAGATGAAATGGAAGAAGTTAGAAATCAAGCTAAAGATATACTTGCATTTTCAATTAAAAAATGGAATAAAAATTTAAATGAATCTGCAATAGCTGCAAATGAACTAATATTAAAGAATGAGGTGGAAATCGAAGATGGGGAATTAGAATTGTCTCGAAATAAATCTGATGTGAATTTGTCTCATTCACCTAACCAATCTACTTCCATTTCGATTGAAGAATTTGTATCCGAAAATATAAATTCGCTAATCGAAATAATGTTAATTGGATTAGATAGTTGGGGTGTTGAATCTAAGCTTAGATACATTAGAGGTTTCAAAGTGTTGGCAAATTGTGCTGGGAATGGAATTACTGCCAGTCTTCCTCGAATTCTTGCAACACTTGGTCATAATATAGTTGATGATGAAGTCGATGTGCGAGTTGGTGTTGAGCAATGTTGTGCAGAAATTGGTTGTCAAGTTGACCCAAAAGATGTGTTAGATTTATTAATCCCTCGTGTCATGGGTGAAATTGCTGGAAGTGATACACATTCACAACGTACAATTGCAATTCGTACTCTCACTCATATACTACAAGGCTTTTCTATGACCACAAATAATATTAGTAACAATCAATTTTCACTGGAATATTTAACTTTAATCACTACCTCATTAGTTCAAACAAATCTATACGAATTCCGTGAAGCGATTTTACGGGAAGCAACTTTGCTTTTAGCCCGAACTATTATCAAATATTTCAAAAATTATGTTATCGATAGTAAAATAATCCAAAGAAATTTAACAATTTGTCTTCTTTTCCTATGCGCTCGTTGCCCTGGTGAAGAAGATATTATCCATGAAGTTGCTTTAAAAGAATTCCAAAATTTATCATCTATTATTATTAATATTTCTTCAGTTTCATTCAATTCAGAAATAATTAATGAAGGTGGAAACAATTTAAATTCATCTCCAAATAATAATCTTCCAAATCTTATCACAGAATTTTATGAACATATATTTTTCAAAATTATACAACTTGATAATTTTACGAATGCACAAGAGTATTGTGTATCAACTCAATTTCAAGTTTTTAAACCAAATTGGGACAATAAATCTATTTATAAAGCTGCATTTGATGTTTTAATTAGAGAATGTCCTATTGAATCATGGAAAAGAATAACAATTATACTTCCTATTTTTAATAATCAAATTCAACCAAAATCATTACCAATATCAGGATCAGCAGAAGCAAATGCAATAAGTTATGCAGCACAAAGAGGTGAAGAACCTGTCATGTCACCAACTGACTTAGATATTCGATTACCATTATTAGCATTATTAGAATCATTCATACGTGCTGGTTCAAGTCATTGGGAATGTAGTAAATATATTTCACAAGCAGCTGAATCAATTATAAAAAATATGTTAGTTCCTAATTTAATTTGGAGAGTTGGAAGAGTTGAATCAACAATAAGAAAAGTTGCATTAGCATGTTGTTATGGTATATTAAAAGCGGGATCTGTAACTCAACAAGCATTATTTGAATCTGCATCACAATTAGTTCCATTATTAGTAAGTCATCTCGATGATTCTGATGCTACACCACGTCAAATGTCATGTTTGTGTCTTACAGTGATATTTGATCGACTAAAAGGAGCTTTTAGTGAGCAATCCATTCATGAAATATATCCGAAATTAATTGCACGTTTAGATGATAGTAATGATATAGTTCGTGTGTCAATATGTGATACATTAACAAAATTCTTAGGATGTGCTTCACATCCAAGTTGTTATAGTAACACAACAATTGATTACATACTAGACCAACTATTCATTCATCTTGATGATCCGAATGGATCAATTCAAACTGCTGTGTATCAAGTAATTATAAAAATATCACAATTAAATAAAGAATTAGTGATCACAAAAGCAGAGAAAAATAGAACATCTCATCGTTCTTCTATTTTATGTGATAAAATTATTGTAGAAGTACAAGGATATGAAATATTATAATTTTTATGATCATAATATTTTTATAAATTGAATTATTTTTTAGTTATGAATTTTAAGAAAATGATTTTTTAAGAAGTTTAACTTGTATTTTTTTAATGAACACTCTAATATTGGATTCATATTTATTATATATTATATAATCTATAAAATAAGTCATAATATGTACATTATATGGTATGATAATATGTACTAACTATGTGTTGCATAGCATTTCAATATTTCAACTCGTCGTTACTTTAATAATATAAAAGTATATATCACCAATATAGTCACAGCGAAACGTTAACTATATTATCGTTTTATCGCACTTACCGTTTTATGCTACCGTTACATCCTAACTTAACAACAACTCAATCCAATCTTCTTTTTTTTGCCTTTAGGTCTAAAACAATGTCTAATATGATGTTTTTATCATATTTTAATTAAAGTTAAACGAAAATCTTATTACAATATTTGTAGAATATTGTAACTTTACTTAACATTCGTTAAACTTTAATTTCACTGTTGAGCTTATATTGCGCTGTTTCACTCAGCGCATGTCGACCACATTTTTGTTGAGCTTATATTGCGCTGTTTCACTCAGCGCATGTCGTTTACATGCGCTGAGTGAAACAGCGCAATATAAGCTCAACATTCACAAACTTAAGAAACACTAAAAATTATATGTAATCAAATGATTATGAATATTTTATATATTTATTTTGGAAATTATACTTCATTTGATATTTATATCCAATGAGCTAGTCCCCGGTCCGTAAGGTTTTCGAAATAAATTTCTGATTAACTGTAATATTTCGAGTCTTAATTCCCTTCATAAAGAAGATCGTTATGGGACTACATAATTTATTCTGTATTATAATATACTTTAGTACTTTAGTACTATAATTACTATTTCAAAATTACTATTTTTAATATCAATTATAGTACCAAGTTTATAATCTACTTGTAGAATTTCAAAATTTTCAAAAATTAGAAACCAAAAATGAAAATAAATGATTATGTTGAAAACTTATATGCAAATTTTTAATGTTATAAAAGAATATTATATATTATTACTATTCACATCATGGCAGAGGAGGGGGTTGTATTATTATTGTTTGAACCATATCAAATACAATAAAATCCAAAGAAAAAATATTTTCTTATTTCGATTATACAATTATCATTATTATTAATATTATTCATTATGATCAAGTTTAAAGAAGATAACAATGAATAACACTTTCCATTTTTTATTTGTGATCATTTGTGATAGTAATCAATTATCACAATAATTTAATCTCATATCATTATTATATGATAGGAAATTGTAAAAAATCATTTTCAAGTTTGAAGGTGAGATGTATAATTATGTATAATTATGTATAATTATGTATCATTATTTATATATATTATGTATAATAGATGGAAACAATATCATTATCAGAAATGTAATAATAATTAATTATATTATTTGGTATTTATTATTTCAACTTTCAAAATTAACATTATAACTATCTTCAGCAAAACCACCAGCAACACCACGAACTTCTTTAAAATACATATCTGATGGACGACTACCTGTTGTATCACGACTTACATCTCGTTGATCTTTGAAACCATAATTCATTGAATTATCTGGTGAATAAATATCTTCATTTGAATGACCTGTATCTGAAGCTGAAGAATACATTTCACCTGATGTACTACGATCATTCATTCGTTCATTAATCATTTGACTTGGAGGGCTTGTGCCAGCCATAAATTGATTCCATATCTTTCCTCCATGTGGTAGTTGATTTGTCATCAAATCAGCATTTAAAGTATTATGAGTCTCGATGAAACTGCCAGGTCGACTGTCATATGATTCGATTAATGGATTGTCATTCGCTGTTGCTATGCCCATAGCGATCTTGTTTGGATTTGGATCCAATTTTCGTTTAGAATGTGCTCGAGAAAGGTATAATAATGACAATATTGTACCCCATAATGGTAGCCAGAAATAGCAAGTCCTATTGGGAAAATTATAATTTTAAAAATATTCAAAATAATGGGGAAAAACTGCTGCTTCGACTCAAACGATGAATGGGATATATATATATCAATCAGACAAGAATTCGAACATGTCAATGAACCAATTTCAGAAATTATAAATTGATTTTTTAATGTAGATGAGAGAAATTGGAAGATGATGTGCTCAAAATGTTTCCCAATGATTTGAAGGTTGTTACCACTTATGATACTTCTACTTGAACGCATAAGAGACTAAATAAAAATGAATTTTGCAGATTGGCAAGTTTTTTTAGATTTCCTCCTACATTATGCTCCGAAAAGCTGATAAACATGCTTAGTCATCTCAGTGAACAAAAATAAGAAACATCTAATTTGAGAACTTTGATCAAAATAACGGTGAAAGATAATGATGAACAATAAAATAATGTTAAGCAACTAATGATGGAATTTAATTGATTGACTCATCATTATCTTTCACCATTATTTTGACCAATCTTCTTAAACTAGATGATTCTTAGTTTGTACCCCATAAAAGATCGTGGCTAAGGATGTTTATGTTTATCCAAATAATGTACAAGAAAATCTAAAAGAAAAGTTGCCAAGCTGGGTTATTTTTATTCAGACCCTTATTTATTCAGCTCGAACCGTCACGAGTAGCAGCAACCTTTTCAAGCATTTGTGGGTAAAATGAGTCCAGTTATACACATTAAAAAGTAATTCATAAATTCTGTTTGTCTGGTTAATATATTCTACCATTCCAAGTATTTATCGTTCTAGTCGAAGCATCATCATCATAAACCTCAGAAAAATATGGATATCTTACCAATAGAAAAAGACTGGTCCAACATATGCATTAGTCCTTGACGCATAACCCAAACCATAATTCAGTGATAAAAGTATAACCTACCGTGGATTGAATTGTTTAAATAAACGAAGAAAATAAAATTGATATGTTCAGTAAGCTTTACTAACCTGAAGGAAGATGCAAGCTGTACAAGTTGCCATAACACTATTCAATGTTAGAAGAGCACTTTTAAATTCAGAATTATTTTTTGTTGCTAGACTATTTTGACGAACTGCAATGTGATTATTATTTAATTCACCAGCAGCACCTTGAATTCGTAATGAAAGTTTTAATCCTGCGGCAAGCATAAAGCCAGTTAATAAAAGAGATGTTCCTAATTGAAAGAAAATTCCGATTAAATACACTGGCGATGACAAGTATACATCCAAATCAGCCAAAGCGTAGCAAAATATGAAATTAATGATACTGATCATTGCGTAAATTACATTCACAGATATGAGAGTTGCTCGTCCAAATAAAAAGTGATATAATTTATATTCGTGAATTTGATATAATACTGCTGACCAATCGTGGATAGTAATACTGAATGCCGCAAAAAGGAATGCCGTTTCAAATTTATGAAAACTATAGGATTCGAGAGTGTAATTTCCTGTTGCGATAAATCCACAATACATTGGGATATCACTGACTGTTGTTAATATAAGACAAGCATGAAATATCAATTTCTTTTTGAATGGAAACGATTCAAAATCTTCAGTTGAATTTGCATTAATAAATAATGAAGTTCTCCAAATTGTCTAAATAAATACAGTTTGTATAGAATAATTAATAAAGATAAAAATGGATCAACGATACAAAAATCTTACAATCAATGTTAACGCCAATAAATTAGTCAAACCAATTGCACCAATAGTATAATAATTAACAGACATTCTTTTAAAGTGAATATTAGGCTCAATCTGAAATTTATTTATCCATAATGCTATACTATATTTTTGTCTGCTGTGGAACTATTGCATATTGAATGATTATCTAATTATCTCTTCAGTCTCCTCCTCTGCATAAAACCGCATCAATTTTCAGTTATATCAATTTCTAACGAAATCTCAGATAGCAAAGTCAGTTGGAAGTGAGAACATCAAAGCATATATATATCAAATAATTGTAGACTCCGGACTCCGGAGTAATAAATCTATAATAAGCACTTCCCTGCTGGATTTTTAACTACAGGAGCCGATCACATATTACCCTTTTCATTATTATCAATAATATTAAGCGGTATGCTAGCTATTAAACTACTTTAATTAAATATAATATATTGTAAAAATAACTTTATAACGATTCGTCCGTTTCGTTTTCTTGCCCAAAGTTATTTTTTATGGTACAAAAAAAAATTATGTGGTATAAATTAAATTAGATATAATTCATAGAAAATTTGAAGGAGTTAAATTCATAGACGAATATTAGTTACTATTAAGCTATTCATAATTTTAATTTGTCAACATGAGTTTTCGTTCAATTGAGCTATTATCTAACAATAAAATTAATGAACTTCAAGCGAAAATTGATGAAATAATAAAAGATGAGGATGCATTTTGCGCTATTGAACAATCCGAATCATTTGAAGCACTTGGAATTGCTCAATTCTTTAATGGACATTATGGACAAGCTTTTACTAGCTTGGAGAAAGCAATTGAAAATAAGTTTGAGAGTATTAGAACTTATAGAAGTATTGGAATCATTAAAGTTTTGGTAATTCATATGTAAAAATCGCATTATTCTATATTTAATTAATTGTTGATATACAAATGCATTCATTTTTGTTTGTTTGCATCAATATTTACTAATTTTAAATCATTATTTATATTTGTTTATTATAATTGTTACAGTTGGCACATCTATATTTTCGATTCGGACAATATAATAACTGTGAAAATTATTTGAAATCTGCTTTATTATCATTCAAAAAAGTAGAAAATGTTTCGTGTCAAACAGAAATAGCAGTTATTCATAGCAATATGGCAATAACACTTTTAAAATTGAACCGTGAATTTGAAGCAGTTGAATTTGCATCTAATGGTATTTCAATTGCGAGGAAGTTATATACACAATCAACAGATAAAAATGTATGAATTTAATTAATTAATGGAATATAACATTAATAATTTCTGAAAAATTTTAATTGTCACATAATGTAAAAATCTGATTTATAGCTATTGAACCATGTTAGAGTGTTATTATGTATATACATCAAGACTGAAGATTATGAAAGAGCAGAGCAACTATTATCAGATTATACTTTTAATCCAAAAGGTAATAATATTATTTTCTAAATAAAATTATCATTTCTTATTATTTATATTCGATTCATTCATTCATTTATAGAATCAACATTAATACTTGCTGGAATTAAGTTTGCTGCAAGGCGATTAGATGAAGCTTTCGGATTATTATCAACAGAATTTGTTAGCAACACAAGGAAATCTTCCATTTTATTACCGTCAGGGGACATTAATGAAGTCGATGAATTAGAATTTAATCAGCAAGATCAACAAATCATATTATTACGAGCAATGGTAAGTATGAAACTTACATCATACGTTTATATACAATAGTTTTGATAATGTTGTTTTATTTATAGATTATGTATAATATGTCGATAGTAAAGTACAATGATTCCAAACGACATCGTGAAGATGCTATAATTATGATGGAGGAATACGTTAAGAAACTTACGAATGTTCGTAAACAAGCAAATTCTAATAAAATTGACTTAACGTATTTGAAATATAAATGGGATGAGAATCCTCATTTCTTGGATTTTGATTCATATATGTATCCTTTCATTATATTAGCAACTATGTTACAATCTAAAGCTGAACATCATTTTTTAACAGTAGAATTAAAAAATGGAATTAATATACAAGCTGGGAAAATAAGTGCAATGTCTATAATACGTGATATTGATAATTATTTGAAATCATTAGAATCGTTGGAATCAAATATGCAAATTCCAATTAATCTATTAACTAGAACACTACATCATCATCATCATCATCATGAAAATGAATCGAATAATAAAGAATCATCATCAAAACAAATCAATAAAACTAATTTAAATAAATTGTCTACTATTATGAGTATTGATCATCAATCAATTGACAATGATGAAATTGATCCTCACAGTCAACCTGTTACTTCTGAGAATTTGATTGGTACAGAAACTTCTATTTTAAGTTTACAATCTGAAAATAATAATAGTAATGTAGTAAATAAAAATATTCAAAATTTATCGAAACAATTTGCAAATGAACGTGAACGTACAAAATCAGCTGAATCATCTGCACGATATAATGATGCAATATTTGATGATGATATTGATAATTCTAAATTTGAACTCACTGATATATCTGTTGCAAAAGGTCTATTCAATAGCATCGAATTATTATTAAAACAAATTCCAAAACAAAATAATGAAAATATAACATCAAATTCGTTAGTACGTTCTTCATCTAACTTTCTTAAAGCTGAATATAAAATCAATATTGATAATGATCTTGGTGTCATTATTCCAAATTCTACAATTAAATCAGCAAAAGGTTCTAAGAAACAAAAAAGTTCGTCTCCTAAAAAATCAGCAGCATTGTCTCTTAATGATGTGTTATCAAATCAAGAACATTATTCAAGTTCCAAACATGATGGAAGTACTGTTCGATCAGAAATATTATTACTAATGAATCACTTTGGATGTGATGAAGTATATGCATGGATTCAATGGGCTTTAAGTCTGATTAATGGAATAGGATTTGGATTTTTAGGATTTACTTCTTATGATCCTCATATTGAACATGGATTCAATAAAGATTATTTCCAATCGCCAGAAAACAAAATTTTCCCACCTAAATCTTTATTATTAGAAATTAAGCAAAGATTATTAGATATTGAAGTACTATGTTTACCTTCTCCTTCCAAACAAACTTTATCTGAAGAAGAACAATCATTAAATTTCTCTTCAAGTGTTTTAGAAAAAAGAATATTAATTCTTATTTTGTTAATCAAAGTAACTTCTCAATGTAACGAAAAGATTGAAACAGGACTATTTATAAATCAATTAGAAGTTTCAGTAATGGCATTTAAAAAGAAAATTGTTTGTGAAGATTCATTATTTTATGTTTCATTATTTTATAAACTGAAATTTGAATATCTTGAATGGTCATACTCGCCATTAATGTCAAATGAAGAAAGTTTACATCACTTAGTAACTGTTAACTTACCATGTTGTAAGATGTATTATAATTCTACAGAAATTCTGTCATATAATTTATCAATGAAAAGAGATTCTTTGAAAAAGTTAATAAATCTGTATATTCAAATATCAAAAATACCCATTGATTCAAAAGACAGAGTCAATGTAGGGATATCTTCAATGGAATTGAAAAATGAATTTAATCGTTTAAATGATATTGTTGTTGAAATGCATGAAACCTCAGATCCAGAATGGGTTAGAAAGTACGGAAAATTTCGTGCATTAAAATTAATGGGTATTATGAAAGAATTATCAGAATAATAATGATAATAATAATAATAATCCAACTATAATTCTTTATATTTTACTGCATATCCATATTAATAATAATAATAAAAATAGTTTTCTTGATATGATTATGTTAAATATTCTTTAAAAATGAAATATTAAAAAGTATTATTGTTATTATTTCGAGTACCAAACAGTTCATATTTGAAATGGGATTTATAAAGATAATATTTACATTTCTGTAATCTTCAAAACTGTTAAATCGGAACCATTCCGCATTATCTTCCACCAGCCAGTTAAGTAAAACTTGAAATTTTTGATTTTTGTAAGAATTGATATTTTCCATGATAATAATAATTGAAATCATAATTTAACAAAATATAATCGAATAACTATTCTAAATATTGCTTATGAAATATCAAAACAAATTAGAAAAATTCAATTGTTTTTAATAATAAGACATAATTTATTCTTCAATATTGACTAACTAACAAATCTAAGTAACATAGCAATGACATCAAAATTCATCAATTCATCAACATTATCTTAAATTAAACCATAACATCGTTATCAAAATCTACGATAAAGAAATAGTCAAATTAAAGATAATGCATCATCATCTAATGCATGGATTCATTTGGCTGGTTTACACTTGACCATAACTCATGGAGTAGCCTAATGACCATCCCAGAGACTCATCCAAAGGTACCAAGTGATGAAGTACGCAATATTGTTTAGGTGGGACTATCTCTGTATGATTGAGTTGTCCACGATGAGAAACAAGATTCTGAGAAGCAGAGCAGTCAAGTTTAAATGATAAAGCATGATGACTATCAGTATTTTCAACAGCATATGATATTCCGAAATAACCCCCTTTCAACTCATAAAACTTAGCTCCATATTTCATTTGTTTGAATGTTCCTTGTGATAGCACCGGTAAATCTAATGCTTTACAATATGTGCTTTCATCGAATGGAATAGTTGTGAAAGAGTAATTAGCAGTTCCATGCACTGCCACCACAGCTCCTCTTCCATGATTAAATCGAAGATTATCATCATATCCCATCGCATAAACAGATTTTTTCAATTTTTCTAATCCATTTTGATCAAAGAGATATTTGTGTGCTTTGATAAAGCCAGATGATGTGAATCCTCTTGTTTCTCCATCATTAAATTGAGACAAAAGGAATTCATACACATTATCATTAAATGGTTCTTCTTCGGCTTGAATCAAAAATTGATTGAATTCATTCAAATCAAGGATTTTGTCACCGTCCATATCAATGCGAGAGTGGATTTCTTCCAACACATCACATAAGCGAGAACTAAAGGTTGTCTCACCATTCGTGCTAGTCTTTGTCCAGTCAACCTCACTGCCTTGTCCTTTTCCAGCATCGCTTTCCAAATAAGCCTTAAGCTTGCAACCAGAAGTTGTTGGTACTACTAAATATTCACCAGCTTGAAATTCCATTTCTTCTGTTTGATTTTGACGTTCAACAGCATTACCGGAGCTAACAACCACGGTATAAGAACCATCTGATTCGATTTTCATCACGGTGACTCCAACATCAATGTACGGCTTGGCACCTGCACATCGAATATCCTCTTGATGTACAGAGAACATGAAAGTACCGTGATGATCCAATATCATCTTGTAAGCAGGAGAAGATGTTTTGCTTCCATTGCTATTCGGAGCATGTTCATTGTATGAGTAATAGAATTTACGACGTTCTTCAACCCAGGGGTGTGCATTCAATCCAGGATGACGAACCATACACACATTGATACTTACGAAGTAATGCAACATATCTTCAAAACTCATCCAAAACATACCGTCATTGGCGACTTGAAATCCTTCAGGATCAGCATCTCTCTACAGAATGCGAATGGTAGTAATCAATATCATTTCAGATTAAAGAACAAAAACTCTAAAATGATTAATGTGTGTATTACCTTCAGTTCATCCGTCCATTTACTTGAAGTGTCACTCCAATCGCCAGTCCATTCCATTTGACCCCATGGGTTGCGAAGTTTCACTAGTTTGTTCTTATATTTTGTCGTATGGACTTTAATCAACGTGTACGCATGGCCTCCTACTAAGCCTGTAGTAACTTCTTTACCAGGACGTTTACCAGTTTCAGTGTAAACATCTTCACCAGGTGTAGATGCGGACATAACAAAATTTTGCTTGTCATAATCAACCAAATATTGCCATAATGATCCACTTTGAATTTTTTGTTGCACGTCAGCATCCTCGAATCGAAATGATTTATATGGAGCTCCAGTCAGATCCATCATTGCCTCATAGGCATATCCAGCTTTAATGGCTTCATAACTGCCACAAAGTTTTGCGAAAGCTTTTTCCATTAATAATACCCATAGTTCATTTCCATGTGATTTGGAATAAATCGGACCAGCTCCAGGATAGCAAGGGAAAAAATCATCGACACGGACAGTTCGCCACAATCCATTTTTGCAGAATTTGACGGTATAAACACCAGCCTCATTCACTAAAGATGACTCAGGAGGAAATAAGTCATGCACTAAGGGAGGAAACTCAGCAATCGCTGATATCGCACATAAAAACCAGCAGTCGCCAAGAGCTCCTTGCCGGATATCATTAGGCTCAATAGCTCCAGAAAACACCTCATAAGGACCATCCATAAACTCATCAGCTCGCTTCCACTCAATCGCAGTTTTATTTCCATTTCCACTTTGATCTCCACTGGCAGATCCTGATGTTGATTTGTATAGAGCATTTTCTGAAGGAGGAAAATCTGGGTCAACAAAGGGAATTCTGTTGTCAGCACACAATGTAAGTGCAATTTTATTATCAGTATCAATCCTGTTATCTGGAAAATTTAAAGCTTGAGCATCTTGAATCGCTTGTGAAATTTTGATGCTATTTGCAAAAAGATAAGACTGGGTTTCTTCTTCATTTGGTTCCTCTTTAATCCAGGACATCGCAAGTTTTAACACAGATGCTTTGTATTTATCAACCAAGACAACACTTCCTAAAACAACAATAATAAATATTTATTATCGTATTTTTAGTTTTATCATAACATAACTGATGGAAATGGAAAGTAAATGATTAATTATCGATAAATTTGTTTGACCTAGGAAAGACTTCGAGAAAGGACGAATTTGAGTGACTAATTTTAAATCATTTAGCTTATTTCCAGCAGCATCTTGGACAACATAATTCGAAGATCCTTTAAAATCTAACGTTAAATTCACCACGTTGAAACTTGTGCATTCTGCTTCATATTTATAGTGCAACGGATCTTCAACTTTAGTTTTGTAGAGAATGACATCATCTTCCAATTTAGTTGTTGTACGATTAGATTTTGACATAGATAATTTTATTTAATCTACTAAGGCAATGAAATCAACAAATTTTATGAATTTTATTTTTTATTGATTCTTTGATCTTCTGCTGAATAAAAAAATACTGTACTGCACAGTAAAATAATATACTCACCTGAACACAAATCTTAATACTTAATATTTAATATAAGTGAGCTTAAGATCAGCAATAAGTTGTTATTTTCGATAACGGGTAACTTCAATCTTCCATAAAAAGATGATCCCGCGGGTGTTTTGGGGGGGGGGGGGGCAGTCTGATTTTTTTATATATATTTATACCGTCGTACCGCCGTACCGGTATATGGTATATATACAATATATAAATTCTAACCGTAAGTGGCAATTGTTCACATTTTTATATCAATTCCAATTCATTTTTCTTGTCATGGTTCTATTCGTGATTGGTCTCGGATTAGGTGATGAAAGAGATATCACCGTAAGAGGATTAGAGTCAATAAAGCAGTGCTCTTCTTTGTATCTGGAATATTACACTTCTATACTTGGTATGAACTTCATATTTATTTGAATTAAGAGTATATGCAGTATATTGATATTGAGTATACAGTATATTACTGTATATTTTAAGCTCTTAACATTAAAATACTAAATTGTTTATTGTTTACACGTATATTTTTTAGGTGTCAACAAAGATAAATTGGAAGCATTTTACGAAAAACCCGTAATACTTGCTGATCGTAATATGGTTGAATCAGAAGCTGAAAAAATATATGTTGAAGCTATTGATAAAAATGTTGGATTTCTAGTGGTTGGTGACCCATTGTGTGCAACAACTCATATTGATATTATTCTTCGTGCTAAAGCAAAAGGAGTTATCGTTGAGGTTGTTCATAATGCTTCTGTGATGGGTGCAGTTGCAAGCTGTGGTCTACAGCTTTATCAATTCGGATATACTGTATCTATTCCTTTATTTGAAAATAATTGGAAGCCATCGAGTTTTTATGAACGAATAAGTTATAACAAAGGTGGTGGTATGCACACATTATGCTTGCTTGATATTAAGGTATTATTCAAATGATATAAATACTCTACCTCATTATTATTAAGTCTACAGTATATTTATATATTGGGACTATTTATAATTATTTATGTGTAAACGATTTTATTGTGTTGTTGAATATATAGTAACTGTATAATAAATAGGCTATGATATTTTATTTTATGATTTATAATTTGCATTGATTACGATTAAATTAAAGGTGAAAGAACCTGATTATAGCTCCATGGCTAATTCTGGAAGAGTTAAATTCCTACCACCTAGGTTCATGACGGTATCAAAATATAATATAATTTCTATATATTATGCCACACTCATCATTGCAATTAATGTTTCTTCACCTCAGGTTAATGTTGCAATAAAACAATTGTTAGAGGTAGAAGAGGAGAAACATCAGGTAATATGAAATAAGAACTATTTTAGTTCTTTGCCACTTATATATTTTATGTATATTTTTCAATTTAATCTAGGGTTTGATTTATAAAGATATGCTAGCTGTAGGAATGGCTCGCTTAGGTCAACCTTCTCAAAAGGTTTGGACACTTCTTTTATAATCTATGAAATAATTTGATTCTAATTGAATTGCTTTTCCTTTTCTTTTCCTAAAGATTGTTTTTGGAACTCTTGAAGAATTGCAACGAGTTGATTTTGGAGAGCCTTTACATTGTTTGGCACTCTGTGGAGAAATACATCCAGTTGAACAAGAGGTAATGTATTACAATGATACATTGAAATAATTGAATAATTCTTAATTGTATAAATTCTTCGGAATTATAATGTGGTCATAAACAAAACAATACATATAATAGACTATTTGATTAATATCAAAATACTATATCTCATCATTTTATTTGCTTTGTTAGTTATTAGAATATTATAAAGTAAAAGCTGAAGAAATGAACTATGTAGAATTAACAGAAGATAATTTTGATGAAAACATTGATGAAGATCAATCGTGATGGACCTATATAGAGTGATATAATTTGTCATAATAATAAACATCATAAAATATATTCTCATATTCTATGCCTCTGAAGTCACATCAATATCGACGCTTGCAATTTCAGCGATTGGAATTACTTTTATGATAGCTTTAAATCTACCAGCTTTTCTAACCTCGCTTGTAGATAATTCTCCTATTTTTATTTCCTCGACAATAATACGGTTATTTTCCAACTGTAATTTATCTTTGATTTCTTCCCCAATTTGCTTCACACTGACCGATCCAAATAATTGACCATTATTTCCAACCTTTCTCTTTATGACTAACGGTGGTAAACCTGAAATTAAATTGAGGACCTCAAGTCCACGAGATTTTTCTTTTTGCTGCTCCGCCTTCTGTTTAACGTTCATTTGCTCCATCTCCTCATCTGAAACTCTGACCGCAGCTTTTTTAGGCAATAGCATATTCGTAAACATTGCGCTGCTCACCTTGACAATTTCTCCTTTTTTACCGATGTTCTATTGCACAAAGTGAAGTACACAAAACCAATGTAACACTATACTATTTACAGTAACTTGTAAGAGAATAACTCTTTCATCACCTCACCTTTACATCACTATTCAATTTGACTCGTACTTGATCAAACAATACTACTTTAGAATGTGTTTTTATTCTATTATTAACTGAAGTAAATTTGTAGCAATCAACAACAAGGATAAATAATGCGACATTAATCAATAAATTGTAGAGCATCATTTGCTATTGAAAAATATAAAGAACAATCTAAACTATAAAATGTATATTACTCTAGCTTATTTGAAAACTTGTTTTGTCTATAATAATAATATGATAATTTTCCGATTTAGTTTTATATTTAACTTACTGTAATTAAATTAGTGCAAGCTTACTAATAATAAATTTAAGTAATGAAACAGAACAGAAGAAATAGGAACTATTTAGAAGTACTGTACTACAGTATATAATATGGATATGTAAATTATTTTCTCGTTAGTTTATATTTTGATCTTCAACAACTAATTTTTCTAGAACACTAACATGAATCATAATCATGAAATCCAACAACACCAAAAAAAGTAATATATATATAATAAATAATAATAATTTTATTACTTATATTACTTATTATACGGTATATAAAATTGAATTGTGCCTGTACATATAACTTCAATTTATATCTAAGAAGGGTTTAATGTTGCTGTGTTTTGCTCATTCAAACTGTTTATTAATCATATATGCGTTATGTATTCTTCGTAATTATACAAGATTATGCGAATCCTTCAGCATCATCAGAAAGTCAGTAACTCACAACAATCTATTTGAAACACAAAATCGAAGTATATATCCTAAATTCGCCATAAAATTACGAAGCTCAAACTTAGCTAGCATGTCTGTTAGTCAAGGCTACAATGTGGTAATGATTGTTCCAACTGGTGTTGGGGCAACAATTGGTGGATATGCTGGTGATGCTCTACCCTCTGCTAAACTCTTATCAAAAGTAGCGGATCGATTAATAACTCACCCTAATGTAATGAACGGAGCGATGTTATATTGGCCGATTGATAATATATTATATGTTGAAGGATACTCTTTAGATGAATTTGCAAAAGGTGATAAGTTAGCTATAGTTACATTTAACTCTTGCTAATTCTAATATAAAATATTAAAACAATATTACAATTTAAAATATTTACTTTTTTCTATTGATAATTTTTTTTTAATTGTATGTTGTATGTTGTAGACTTTTTTCTATTGATTTTTTTTTTAATTGTATGTTGTATGTTGTAGGAAATCTTGGCTTAAAGCCTATTTCTAAAAGGGGAAATTCAATAGGTTTATTGTTAGATAAATCCATTGAGCCAGATTTATTAACACGGCATTTGCAAGTTGCAGATGCAGCAAGAGCAACTCTAGGTATAGACATAAAACATGCAGTGGTAACGCCACGCAAGTTAGGGATTAAAATTGAAGTATCATCAACATCAGGTGCTTCCTACGGTTCTATTGATGACACCTCAGCTATAATCGAAGCAACAGAACAGTTATTGAAAAAAGGATGTAACGCAATTGCTATTGTTGCTCGATTTCCTGAAGATGAAGAAATCGACAATGACAACATAAGTAATGAATTTACTGTTAATAAATCAAATCTAAATGACAAAATTGTTGATAATAATTCGAATGAAATAATTAAAGATTTTGAAATAAGCAATGATAAATTTTCGTTCTCTTCTACTCTTGATAGAAGTGGTCAACAATATAATACTTTGAAAATTGGTGATAATTTTTCTCTCAAATTATCGTCACCATCTAATCGTTATAATTTTGAAGTACAAACCAACGATAATTACAGCGACTCAAACAAGCGAGAGGAGAATAATAATAATACGGTTGATGATACTATCAAAGAAGTAGTAGATTCGATTAAGTCATCAAGCAGTAGTTCAAAAGAGTTATTTAATGATTATCGGAAAGGTCAAGGAGTAGATGCCATAGCTGGAGTAGAAGCATTACTTAGTCATATTATTTCAAAACGATTCAAAATTCCATGTGCGCATGCACCAGCATTTCTACCGATGGAAGCGGGTGAGAATTATTTTTATGTAAATATACTTATGCATTGCTAACTGTCGTCTCATTATTCTTGCGGATTTGTAGATAATGAAGTATCTCCCAAAGCGGCTGCAGAAGAACTTGGTTACACATTTCTACCTTGTGTTTTATCATATCTTCATCGGGCTCCAGCTCTTGTTCCGATAAAAACATTGAATGGTACAAATAATAATAAAATAGAAAAGAAAAATTATCTGTTCTATATTTTGTTCAGAATTCAAAAACAAGCAATAATAATAATCAATAAAATAATAATAATAATAATCACAATAATAATATAATTATTATAATAATAGTAATAATAATAATAATAATAATAATAATAATAACAATAATAATAATAATAATAATAATAATAATAAT
>VKHH01006176.1:0-24576 GCA_015144975.1 Epipyxis sp. PR26KG
AATGTTGATTTATGATTATTATGATTTGTGTAATAATATAAATAATAAGAAAATTAACCATCATCAGTGAGCTGACCATGTAGGTTGTGAATGAAATAATATTATTATTATTAATAATAATAATAATAATAATAAATAGTGACAAACAATATGAGAGGACTAGATACATGAGAGTAAAATATCGGATGGTATTATGTCACTGATACGCAGCAAATAATAAGATAAATATTATTATAATAAACTATACCTCATATGATGCTATAGCAAGTATTTGTCCTGATGGATGAAAAGTAGCACTTGAGATTCGTGTAGTAAGATTCATAATAGTTTTTAATTGTTTTGGTGGTGCTACTAATCGATTATACACATTTTTATGAGAATTTTGTTCATTATTTTTATGAAAATCAGACATGTCATTGTTTAAATAATCATAATATCCTGTTGAATCATTGAGTCGACAATTGTATAAAGACACGACCCCGGACTCTGTTCCAACAGCAACATAACTCGATGATAAATGATAATTTTGATTATATGAATTATTATCATAGTTTTGTGGGGAATAAGTTGCTAAAGATGAGGTACATGTCCCATCATCATGAATAAACCTATAATATCATAGACATAATTTTTTTGTTAAACTATAATAAATAAATAAATTAATTCAATTCTGATATGTTATTAATAAAGTGTTATAATATAATAAGCTGTATAATGTGAGTGGAAGATTAGTCGTATCAGTGAACACTTGGTCCAGTTGAATAAGAACAGTCTAACAAATAATTGTTATGAAATGGAATGGAAATGATATAAATAATTATGATAGAAATTATTTGCATTTTGTTTAGAATTTAATAACAATAGTAATCTCCGATAAACCAATCCTCAGAACCCCAGGATTCTAGGCTTTATAACTCACCTACTCACACATCTACCGGTATATCTCAAGTCCCAGGTATACACATCAGCATCAACACCAGATGATACCATCGTATAATCATTCAAAAACGAAACTGCCTTCACAATACAATTCATTTTCACTTCTCCTTTCCATCCTTTGCTTTTACCATCCATCAAATGAATATAACCACTGTTCCCAAGAAAAGCAATGTTGTGTCCATCCGGTGAAACAAACATATTCTCTAAACTTTTTAATTCTTTTCCAATTGGACCTAATATAAATATAAATATCATATCATAATAATATATAAGATATTAAATTGAAAAAATTATTTTACAAGTCTTACTATATCATAACGGATAACACTTGATAAGGTGATTGTTATTGATATCCTGGTAATATTATTATTATTATTATTATTATTATTATTATTATTATTATTATTATTATTATTATTATTATTATTATTATAGTTATTATTATTATTATTATTATTATCTCTGAAAAGTACCTTTTATTTTCGTAATTAATCCACTAATTGTATCATATGAATAACAATATGGTTTTCTCCCAACACACATAACATCATTTCCATTTCCAATAAAACTAGATTTAATAACAGCCATATCAAATTGAACACCTAAAATATTTATTAACAAAATAATAAACAATAATCATAATATAATGCAATATGAAACTGTATGTGCAAATAAAATCACAGTTATTATTTATGTTCTAAACCAGATTCATATGTCCTTAAAAACAAACTTTCCAGAAAAATCTCGTCTAATCATAACGACAAATCATAAAATATAACCGTAACGGGGGCTTTGCATAAAATGAAGACATATTAAAAGTGAACACATACAATCTATCAAGTCAACAATTTTCGATCTTTTAAACGATCAAAATCTCGATTATGATGTGTCGCATTAATCTCAATAAAAATAATTTAGAAATTTAATAATAATGATTTCTGAATCGATGATAAAATATTAACTATGATTATTTTTATGTTTCTTTGAACTTACTTAATTGTTTTTGATTATGCTCTCCATCTACTTTAAAGAATCTAACATGCTTATCTAATCCAGATGCCATTAATAATTCACCAGAAGAATGAAACTTGACCGCTAATAATAATAATTATAATTGTTATATTGATATATTCAATTAATAATGATGTAACATCATAGAAAAATAAAATAGTTATAATTAATAATAATAATCATTATTATTATAGTAATAATAATAATAAAAAATATAATAAATATTTGTTAATTACAAGTGATTGGCATGTTTGAAGGCTCTCCGATATTTGCGTTGATCATTCTCTGAATATTAAGCTTTGCAGACGGTAATGGCTCATCACCATTTGAATTAACACGTTTTGATTTTGACTCAACCATAGTACCAGATTGGTTCAATAAGTCTATAAATATGTATAAATAAAGCAATAATAAACATATTATTCATCAAATTGTCAATTAAATTAAGAATGAATTGTTACCATTTTCATAATCTTGATCTTCATCATCATTTTCTAAGTCAATTTGTGAGTTATTTGCAGTGGATTCTGCCCACTTAATTTTTTTCGCATTAAATCTTTTTAAAATAATTTATTTAAGTGTACACAGTTATGCAATGGCCAATAATCCACAATATGTATCACATTTCAATCAAACATCCATTAAAAACAGTAATAAAATCAGTACAACTCAGTCAATAATAATATTATACTTCTAATATTGAATATTTACACAGCAATATTAATAAAAATAATCGAACCTCTGTTTGAGTATAGTAGTCAATTCATTTCCTTTCACTAATGTTGCATTTGTTTTCAATTTCAACTTCTTATACCGCTTCGTATGGTTAAGATTAATTTGTAAATTATTATCATCATCATCATGCCATACTGGCTTCAATTTATCATTGACATCTGCTGACGATCGGTCAATGAAAATCTATGAAAATAGCATTGCATGAAGAGAACAAATAAAATAATTAAAAGCGAGGAATTGCAGACAGAGAAATAGCTGATTGCTTAGATGGCCGTTTGAAACATAATAAAATCTTTCTTCCATACCTCTATTTCATTGTCATTCGAAAAATCAGTAAAAATATCTTTACCAAATAATTCTGTTTCTAATTCCACTTCTTCTATCGAATGTTGTTGTGATTGGTCTAAAAATTATTTGAATGATGTAGAGATTGATGATTCGACATTGTATTAATTAAGATTATGTAAAATACCTAGTTTCGATTTCTTTGAAATCTTCGCTCTTTTAGCTTTATTTCTGGAACTCATGTTTCTTCTCAAAAAGGTTTGAATATGTTAGTTCGTTAATAAGTTAGTTATAAAAAGTGACGGGTAATACGGATAATAATCGATAGTAATCGACGACTGGAGTAGAAGTTTGTTGATATTCTTATTATAATTTAATTAACTTTGTATAATTATACTTAATGTATTGAAATCAATAAAAGACTGATGTGCTGATGAGTGATTATTAGTGATATTATTATTATAAAATTATAAAATGAATAATGGGTGGGTGCCGCTTTTTTGTTTGGTTACCCGAATCAGATCCGATATTTCCTTTTCTGTTAACTATTATATTTTAGATACATCAATCATCAATAAACTTCGCTATTCACTTATCAAAGCTCAACTCATTATCGCCTGACTTTCACCTCAGTTCTTAACCCCGTTCATCAGTATTAATTTTTGTAACTGGTCTTAATAATACCAGAATACTTTAACACTTTAACTAGCCACTTGATTATTATTACAAAAAGGAATAATAAAGTACTGTACTTTATCAACTGATACCAAAGAAAATATTGCTGTTCATAACAGTGACTCTTAATGTGGTTATCATTTGTATTGTGATACAACTGTCGATTAATCCACGACGTTGAGTGTAGGTATTCCATTATTTTGTTCTGTGTTTATAACTATTTACTTAAGTACATCTAATTATTTGATGATTATCATTATAAATCGTTAAATGTGATCAATTGATATTTACCTTTCGTAGCATATAAGCTAAGCCTCTAAAAATTCAGTGGGGGTATGTATGATTATTTACCAAAGTTTTCTCAAAGCATAATATTACATACATAGCAAGCAAGAATTGATCATGCAGGGTAGAAAAAATAACATTAATAATGAGCTTAGTAAGATCAACTCCAAGCACTTATATACTCCTCAAATGAGAAATCTCGCACAATATCATCTTTAGACGGTAGTCTACGATGCTTCCCAAGCAACATTAAAAACATTATTACTAATTTACCAACTGGACTAAATGCCCCACTGAGAGAATAACTCTTTCCAGGCAATCCCATTGACAATCCAATATTTCCATAGGCTGATATCCCCTCAAATATAATATACCAAAGATTAATATCACTTGTAGGAGATGATAATAAATGATTTTCAGAATAAGCACAAATAATAATTGCAATAACAAGAAAAAATGAATGTTTAAAAATAAAATAATGTAAAATTTGGATTTCATCATTAAACTCATTATTTTCATTATGATTTGTCTTATTTGGAACTGATACAGTAGAATGGTCATAATAATAATCCAACTTTTGAATGAAAGTATTATTTCCTTCTGAAGAATGTAATGGATTCACACAGTGATCGTCATCAATATCATCATTGGATTCAGTAGAACAATTGGTTATTGGTAAACTATTTTTATTTAATTCGTTTTCAAAATTATCTTCATTATTTTTATTATTATCATTCCAAAGTTTGTACTCAGGATCAACACGATTGAAATGAATATTATGTAATGAATTACATTTGTTATCTTTAAAAACGATTTTTGATGTCTTTCTTAAGCCCATTTTCTTCATAACTTTCATTGTAAAAGACTTGAAAAATGGTAACAAATGTGGCGGATGATTATGGTAATTATTGGTTGAAGATTGTTGTAGAAGTTTTTCTACTCGATGTTGATAAATATACGATTTGTCACCCACAGCTTGAGTATGAGACATTAATGGAAAAGATGATACATACATAATTGCAGCGTATACAACTAATGTACCTGTATTTAATAATCTTAGATTAATAAACTCAAAACCAGCTGCTCGTAATGATAATGCTTGATAAAAACCAATGCAAATAAGTTGCAAATTAGAATAATATTTATTACAATTAGGATTATTCACACTTCCAAGAATAAAACCAATAAATAGGACCAGAATTATAAATACAAACACTATTGATAAAGTTTTCGTTTGTTCAGTAGAGAATATATGAGTGGATAAATATCCGGGATGTCTCAAAATATACGAGCAAATATGTTGATACTTTTTTTGATTTTTTGAACTAATGAAAAGAATTCCAAATTTATTGATCCATAGTAAAATAAGACGTAGAATAATAGGTAATCCCGTATTCCCAAGAATAACTAATGCACCTAATATGATTGATACAAAAGGATTATTGGCCAATCCAACCACATTATCAGATGTCAATGCTAAACCAGTGTTACAAAATGATGTTATTGATAAAAATACTGCTGAATCCATTCGATTAAAGCCACGACTTGTCAACTCAATTTGATTGGGTCTTAACCATAATGCACCATATATAACCATACCACCTATTCCGATACATGTGTAAGAATAAATGATAAAAATTATATTTAGGAATCCCAATGACTCATCGAGTAAATGATATTCTTGAATCATTTTTATTTTAATTGGATCAAGTGGTAGTTCAATCGTCAAATTATTCGTAGTTATAGGATTTATTTTTTGAGCATGTAGTTGGGATTGATAGAAGCATTCTCGTCGGTAAAGAGATGTGATTAGTAGCATTGATACAGGACTGCCAATTATTGATAAAAGTGCTGTCAGTACAATGCTACACACAGATAAATCCAAGGTGGAGACTGTAGAAAGCGAGGAGCCAGTACAAGAGGATAATGCAACAAATATACCATCCAACCAAGGAATACCATCAAATATTGATATTAAACTTCCACAAATAAATCCATTCATCAAGTAAAAGAGCACCCAACACAGTTTGAAATTTATTAAGGGCATCTTTGCTCGCATAAGTTCTTTCGATTAAATTTCTTATTCTACAAGAGGAAATGAAGCAGGATAGATTTAAGTGATTAATTTTATATTTGCAAAATATGCAAAAAAGCAAAAAAGCAATGGTGAAAATTCCCAATTGTTGACAGCAATTTGTCCATTTCAACGCATATCTTTTATTCTTCGTCCAATGTGCAGCAATAACTTCTCTAAATGTGAGCAACATAATAATATTTTGCACTTCAACACTTCATTCAAATGAAGATTGTGGAACTAATTTTGTTTCAAAGTTTGGCTTCTTCGTACAACCAGGAAATATTAAGGGGAGCTTTATAGGATGGCCAAACGTTTTGATATTTAAATATGATTTAAATACTTTTAATCATTTAAATAACCATATGAAACAGTTGAGTTTGATCTACCTTATACTTTTATTTTGGGGGGCTTTGCTGGTGTTGTTTTCATTGTATTAATTTATTCATTTATAGAAAGTAAAAAAACAAATTTAAGAATAATGTTTCGTTTAAAAAAAAGTCTAGTAGTTGTTGTGTATGTATTTTTGTTTGTGTTTGTTGTCTTGAGCTGGAAGCAGTTTAGTGTGGCAGGTACTTCTAGATCCATCACTACATCGGAAAATGGAAAATGGTTAATTTTTATACGGTAATGGTAATTGGTTGTTACAATTGAGTTATTTTTACTTGTTAAAGTTTTAATTAGTTGTGTTTGCGCTTAATGTTAACTCTTGTCTTGAATTGCAACATTTACGTGGCGTAATAATAACACCATAAAAAATAAAAATAATAAATCTTTATTTTACTGACCAACAAAATAAAATAATCCTGACCAATAAAAATAAGCCTCTTACTTGATAAAAAATATAATGCAACAGTTTATTACATTAGAGTTTAATTATTTTCATTTTTCACTTAATTTGCGGTGGTTCACAACAAATGATGGGAATTGTGGGTAACTGGATCAAATATTAGTTGTATTTTAAATTTGATTGTCATGAAATAAAAAAATATTTTTTTAACAAATTTATTTTTAGAATTAGTTCCAAGCATTCAAATATTCATCAAATTTAAAATCTCTAACCATATCATGACTAGAAGGTAATCCTCTATGTTTACCTAAAAGCATCAAAAACATCATGACAAGCTTACCAACTGGACTAAATGCCCCACTAAGAGAATAACTCTTTCCAGGCAAACCCATTGACAATCCCACATTTCCATAAGCTGATATCCCCTCAAACATAATATACCATAAGTTAACTCCACTAGTAGGAGATGATAATAAATGATCTTCAGAAAATGCACATATTATAATAGAAAGAGCTAAAAAGAATGAATGTCTATACACAAAATGTTGCATTAAACTAGTAGTTTGTTCAGTTTTTTCTTCTTTTATATCATCATTATTTTCTATTAAATCCTTTTCATCGAAATTGATTTCATGATTATTGTTGTTATTATTACTAATATTTTTATCATAATAACTGTTATTATTTGATCTGTCTGGTATTAACTGATCATTTGTATAACTTAACGAATGAAAAATATTAATCTGTTCATCAAATTTAATTATATTCTTCATTTCAAAATTTTCATTCAAATTATTATTATTATTAATATTATTATTATTAACATTATTATTATTATCATTATTGCTTATATCTTCAACGATTTTATTATCAGTTTGATGGACACTTTTTGAATCAAGTGAACGATAATATGGTAAACCTGGAATCATTTTCAAATTGTCAATGATATTATTTTGTATTATATTAGGAATCATAATATTAAGAGAATTATTTAATAATAATATATTATTTCTATGATTATCTCGTTTCAATTGCAATTGTTTTAATTGTTCTTGATAAATAAATGATCTTCTTGTGCCATTATTCAATAAATTATTTCTTGTCGAAATAATTGGAAATGATGATATATACATCATTATCGCATAAACAACTAATACCCCTTGATTTAACAACCGTAAATCAATTATTGTGAAACCAGCTGCACGAACCGACATAGTTTGAAAATAACCAATCGTTGCTAATTCAGAATAATTTGGATAGATTTTTGTAACATCTGGTCGATTCATTGTACCAGCTAAAAAACTTAAATATTGAATAATAATTAAAGTTATATTCATTATAGCCAAAGATTTGGTCTGTTCATATGAAAATATATGAGTACATAAATAATTTGGATGAGCTAATATATAATCACAAGACATTTCTAATTGTTGAAAATAAGTTGAAAAATAAGCATCTGAAGGATAAGATTTTTTATAATACATACTGATGCTTAATAGCACTGATATAATACACCTTAAGATGATTGGCAAGGCAGTATTTCCAATCAAAACCAATAAACTTAATACAATTGTTGCACATTGATTATTGGCAAGACCAATCAAACTGTCAGAAGTTAAGGTCAAACCTGAATTACAAAATGCAGTAATAGATAAGAATACAGCTGAGTCAAATCTTGAATAACCTCGTTGTTGAAGTTCGGGTTGGTTTGCATGTAAGAATAATGCTCCATACAATAATAAGCATCCAATACTAATAGAAATGAACAAATAACATAAAAATATATTATTTAGTAAGCTAAGTGATTCATCGAGTTGATAATATTCTTGAATAATATAAGATTTCAATTTAACTTCATCTATTTCCAGAACATGTTCTGGTGTAGAAGACTGCAATGGCAATGACACTCTGTTTCGTGGATGATGCCCTTTATTGAGAAGACTTGTGTTACACGCATGAAAGCAAGATCTACGATATAATGTCATAATTAACAATAATACTTGAGGACTGCCCAGAATAGAAAGTATAGACATAGTTACAAAGCTTCCAGTTGAGAAGTCTAGCATAGATTTAGGTGACAATCCAGCACCAGTGCAAGCTGATAATGCAACAAAAACACTATTTAGGAAGGAAACACCATCTATTAATGAAATAATAATTCCACCCACTATTCCTAAAACAAAGAAATAAATTACCCAATAAAATTTGAATCCGATTTGATCTTGTGGAATTATCATTTTTAAGCCATACACTGGTACCAAATACAGTAGATAGTTCAATTATAGTAACATCAACTATTTTGATAAGAGAGTTTTATCAACAATATCATAGAAATTCTGATAAGAAAGTTTTATCAACTATATCATAGAAATTCTGTGGAGTTGTCGAGTTGTCAAGTTGTATTTTGTATTTTGAAGTAAATAGTAAATATGACAAGTTAAAGGAAGCTGGTCGGCTGGTCGATTAGGTACTTCATTTTTACATTATTACACGGAATTTAGTAGAAGTTAATGAAGTTATGCAGTTACAGTAAGTGATAAACAATAATGAAATAATAAATAAAATTGAAAGTTAAAAAAGGGGTAGATGGTGGGCTGGGGGGGTGTTGTGTCGGGTATCGGCATAAAAAATAATAATAAAAGAAAACAACATAACTTTTTATTATTGTTGTCTCTGTTGTGTAAAGACGATTGTGGTGTCAATTGTTGTTGATGAGATTTATAATGCGATTGTTTGTGCTTTTTATATTTTGGTTTTATCAAAGTTTGGCTGAGTATAGACTGAAAGTTTTAAATGAGACCTCAATTAGTTTATTTGGTATTCTTACATTGGTTGAACCCCAGAAATACAAGGATGCTTATGGAGCTGATTTAAAAAAACTGACTTTAGAAGTATTTTATCAATCAAATGAAATTGTTCGGGTAAAGATAACTGATGCTTCGTCAACCAGATGGGAAATTCCAAATTCTATCATTGAACGAGTCCATCCTGTAAACACCCAGCTACCTGAAACGAAAGGGAAATTACAGTACTCGTTCAAATATATTGAAAATCTTTTTTCATTTGAAATCGTACGATTATCGGATAACTTTTCTGTTTTCAAAAGTGACGGATTTCCTCTCATTTTCCAAGATCAATACATTGAACTTAGTACCAGCATTGATGAAGAGTCAGCAACTTATGGATTAGGTGAATCAACTCGTACCAACCACGCTTTAGTGTCTAATAAAACGTTCACCATGTGGGCAGCTGATATTGGATCCTATATATTCAATTCTAATCTATACGGATCATATCCCTTTTACTTACAAATGCTTAAAGAGAAGAAGAATGCACATGGAGTATTAATGATGAATAGTAATGGAATGGATATTGATTTAAACGATAAATCAATAACATTTAAAATGATTGGTGGTATAATTGACTTATATGTATCTGTTGGTCCAACTCCAATTGAAGTTGTGTCTCAATATACTTCAATCGTAGGTAACGATAATATTCTATTATTAACATACAATAATACATACTATTAGCTCATACTATTACTATTAATACATACTATTATTTTTTCGTTAGGTAAACCAGCTATGATGCCATATTGGTCACTTGGATTTCATAACTGTAAATGGGGTTATAAAAATATTGATGAGGTGAAAGAAGTTGTCAAAAATTATTCCATCGCGAATATACCATTAGATACTCAATGGGTTGATATCGATTACATGCAAAATTATAAAGATTTCACTTTAGATTCTGTCAACTTTCCAATGGATAAAATGGATGAATTTGTTGATAACTTACATAATAATGGCCAACATTTCATCCCTATTGTTGATCCTGGTATTATGGTGACGAGTAATTATGATGCTTTAGAAGAAGGACTTAAGCAAGACATTTTCATTAAAGATGTAAAAGGTGGTTATTATTTAGGAGAAGTTTGGCCAGGAGCAACATATTTTCCTGACTTTATTCATCCAAATGCGAAGGTAATTGTCTCATAATGCACAACACCGTACTAATACGTGTGAAACAATATATAAAAATTATCTTCATAGTTACTTTTATTTTATTTTTATAGTTTTTGTTAATAATAGTTTATAAAATATATAGAAATTATTTTATTATACTAATATTTATATTTTATTAACTATGATTTCAGGATTACTGGACTAACCAATTAAATAATTTTCATAAACTTGTGAGTTTTGATGGAATTTGGATTGACATGAATGAGGTAATATTACGAATTTTTAAGTCCAGATTTTAAAAATCTAATTATTATACTTACCAATAGGTGTCCAATTTCTGCAATTCTGATGGTATGGGTCAAGTCTGTGAACTCTCACAAGCTTGTAATTATTGTGTAGAATGTTCAACAGTTGAACCAACAAATAAATATGATTTTCCACCATATAAAATCAATAATCAAAAAGGAATATTAAGTGTTAAAACAGTAGCAATGAGTGCAACTCAGTATGGAAATATTCCAGTATATAATACTCATAATTTATATGGTTTAGCAGAGCAAATCGTAACGAATTCTGCTTTGAAAAGTATTCTTCAAAAGAGACCATTTGTATTATCAAGATCAAGTTTCTTATCAACTGGTGTTCATTCAGCTAAATGGACAGGGGATAACGGTAATTATTATAATAATCAATAGAAATCGTAATATGTTTATTATTATGATATTATAATTATTTTAAAATATTTTGATTTTTGTAGTTTATTTTGTTTAACACTGACCTGTAATTATAGCTGCAACATGGGATGATTTAAAAGCATCAATTGTTTCTATTATGGATTTCAATATATTTGGGGTACCGATGATTGGAGCTGGTACAGTTAAACTGGCATAATATTATTATACTACAATTTATTATATTTATTATTATATCCAATAATCTAATAATTATTATTTTATTATAAATAATTATAAGAAAAATAACATCCGTATGTTGTTCAGAATTAATGAAGTATAAGCATAATAATAACTAACTCATATAAAACAATAATAATATTAATAATAACATTATTTGATTTCAACAATTTACTTCGAGTCAAATTAAACAATCTTTAGGATTAACATGTTATTATTTTTATTATTTTAGATAAGTTACTTATTCTTGTGCTTATAGTTCATTTCACTACTTTTCTGATTGATTTATTATAGTAAAATTATGATATTTTGATTATTTTATTTTTGCTGTATTATTATTCCATCTTGTCATTTCTGTATTTCCTCATCAATTTTGCAAAAACATGACATTTTTAATTTTATAATTTCTTAATGATATTAATAACAATAATAATAATAATAATAATAATAATAATAATAATAATAATAATGATAATAATAATAATGAAAATAATGATAATAATAATAATAACAACAATAATAATAATAATAATAATAATAATAATAATAATAATAATAATAATAATAATAACAATAATAATAATAATAATAATAATGATAATAATAATAATGATAATAATGATATTAATAATAACAATAATAATAATAATAATAATAATAATAATAATAATAATAATATAATTATGTTTTAAGAGACATTTGATCAATAATAATAATAATAATAATAACAATAATAATAATAATACCAGTAATAATATTTTTCCGTCCAATGCCGTAAATGATATTATTTTTATATATTTCAATTATGAAATGTTTGTTTGTGTGATTATGTGTTTTAGATATATGTGGTTTCAACGGAGATACCACAGAAGAGTTGTGTGCCCGTTGGATTGAAGTAGGTTCATTTTATCCATTTGCTCGTAATCATAATACATTCGGAGCATTGCCGCAAGAACTTTATCGTTGGGAATCAGTAGCAGAAGCCTCTAGACAAGCTTTATCTATTAGATATCAACTATTACCATACTTATACTCACTCTTCTATGCCGCACATACTCGAGGTACAGTGTTATGAATGAAATATTTAAAATGAAGTAATACTGGAAATTTCCTTTCACGATCCACATATACACATATTAAGAATAATTACAAAAAGAATAAAATATACACATTTCTCTCATAAAAATTGTGTTAAATAACAGTTCCTCTAATCTCGAATATTTTTGTTTGATATTTTTTATAATCTGATCAAGATAAAATCATATCACAACCAAGGAAATGCTTCATTTTTAATTACTACAAAGAGATATTATTGCTATTATTATTGATAAATAATTTTTTTAAATGATATTCTTGTATATTATTGTATTAGGTGAGCCTGTCATTCGTCCATTATGGATGAATTTTCGAAGTGATTCAAATGCATTACAAATCGATGAGCAGTTTATGTGGGGTAGTGGAGTATTATTTTCTCCTGTTCTAACATCTAATACAAATACAATTAAAGCATACTTCCCGCAAGGATTATGGTATTCGTTTAACGATCAAGCACTGAGTGTCGATGCCTCTGAAGGGGGATTTTATACCTCATTATATACACCTCTTACTGCTACTAATGTTCATATTTTTGGTGGTACTATTATCCCATTACAAACAAAAGGTGGAATGAATACAAAGACAAGTCGATTATTACCATTTATTATTTTGAATGCATTTAATAATGATAATTATGCACAAGGATCACTTTTCATTGATAATGGTGATGAATTAGAATTAAATAATTATTTAGATATTTCATTTCAATCTATGATTATAGCAAAAGAAAGTGAAGGAGATCAGGGTGCCAGTGGCACTGGATTGTTTAAAAATCATATTATTCATAATAGTATATTAACCTCTTCTGATAATAATAATAGCATATCATATGAGATTGGCATTATTATAATAATGGGGAAAGAATTTGATTGTCCAACACAAGCTTGGATAAATAATTATGATAATAATAAGCAAGGGGGTCAATTGAATGTCATATGTCATTATAATATGGGATCAATTACATTAATTATTAGCAATATCAAATTAAAAATTTATGATGAGTTTGAAATTATTTGGAAATAAAAATAATGAGCGAAGCTCCTTGAATTTTCTGACGGAATATATGAAAGTAATTTGCTTCATGAATTTTTATTTGTTTGGTATTAGCAGCTTTATGCTTTATATAGCTCGAAACTAGTTTGTCTCTTCCTCGACTCTACTATTATTATGGTATCTTGTTTCATATACGGTACACGATTTTATTTTTTATACAACAAGAAGTATGTTATTGTGATCATAATTCTTTATTTATTATCATACTATTTTTTAATTATTGCTATTTAAGAATCGCAATTTGTTTAATTACGCATTAGTTATCTTATTTCTAACTGGTACATTATCAGTACGAGTGTCATAAGCACAAAGAAAAGATTACGATGTGTGATTATTTTACTTACTTACTTGATGTACGATTCAGAAAAATAATATAAAAATAAACAAATAAACGATATATCATACTGTTGTATTTAAGTCCAAATATAAACACTTTGTAGCGCATTGAAAGAACAAACTTGTTTATTTTATTGTAGCAAATTTGAGTCTCTCAAGAATAAAATATACAGAATGTGTGTTGTTTATTTTGTAGTATACAGCGATTCTTAGCAGTATCAGTAATGATGAAACAGCAGCTTGGACTGCAGTTGATGGTGACAATCAATACAAATGGCTGTATTATTTTTACTTTTGCTCTATTATTATTATTTTAAAAAACTATTTTGTGCTCTAATTAAGAGCTTTATGAATATAAACCATACTCAATACATATTTTATATACATTTGCTATTGATATGATTCTCTTGTAAGAACTGTTTTAAACCACATTAAGTTATTAATAACAAATAAATAAATAAAAATTAAAAAAAAAGCAAAATCCTTCCTCCCAAAGAGAAAAGATCGAATCCCACAAAAAAATAAAATACTTCAACTTACGTACCAATCGAAGAACCGCCGCACAAATCTAGAGTAAAGTTATCTACAGTATACTTGGAATTTCTCACAATCATGATAAAAGTTTTTTGTTTTAAATAATTTTGTTTTAAAATTTTTATCATAATTAGTCATGTCATGCATGCCCAACGAAACAATAATTTCATCGCAAATCGACAAAATCTAAATATTATTTTTATAGATAATACGATATACAGGAGGCGAAGTGCAATACAAAAGCAATGCATTATTAAGTGCATGGCTTTAAATAAATAATAGGAGATGGATCATCACTTAGAGATACGTCATTATGTCACATTATTATTATTGTTATTATTATTATTGTTATTATTATTATTATTGTTATTATTATTATTATTATTATTATTATTATTATTCTTGTTATTATTATTATTATTATTATTATTATTCTTGTTATTATTATTATTATTGTTATTATTATTATTATTGTTATTATTATTATTATTATTACAGTTTTTATTATAGTTATCATTCATTTAATATTGGTCTAATTCGTTTTGATTGATTTAAAACAAGGTGGCACAGGAGAAGTAGTTCCAAGAGCATATCCTTCAATTCCTTCACAATCATAGAAATCTAATCCCCATGGTTTCATGCCAGGATTATTCACAACAACATTTTCAAACACAACATTTCTCATTGGATTCGAAGCATTCCCAAGCAATACCCCAGGACTTCCATCTGGATTATTGATTGTAATATCACGCAATGTGATATTCTCCCACATCTGATAGCCGGACATGATGCATTCAGCATGTGGTGTGATTGTCCATAATAAAGAACATGGTTGACCTGTTTGTTGAGCTGGTCCAATCCAAATACCATATTGTTGAGGTGCATCCATGGTAATATTTTCATATAAAATATTAGTAATTGATGCGGAATAGTCAGTTGCTGGTGATTTATCACTCCATCTAGTCTTCATATAAATTCCTTTGACTGTCTTATGCATAGTACAATCACGGAATGTGATATTATTCACCACAGAACTGCCAATAGATCCAATCACTAGACCTAACCCACTGCATGCAATGCGTTCAAATAACATATTTGATGAACCATCTTTAACACTAATGCAATCATCTTGATTCCAAATATTAGAGTCATAAATATGTACATTAGTACCAGTCACATCAAACCCATCAGTGTTGAATGCTTGTAAATCCACCAAAGAGTGGCCATCCAAAGGTGTCCATCTTGCAACAACATCAGTTTTACGAATAACTAACCCATTTGATTTTTCAGCATAAAATGTCCAGTATGGACTATCTTTAAATAATAAATTTTCAACTAAAATATCTTTTGTATTATAGATATGAAGTAATCGAGGTCTGTCTTCCTGATGAACAAGAAACTTGATAGCTCCCCACCATTCCTGTCCATTTCCATCCAAAGTTCCAGTGCCAGAGCTTGTGAATGTTACATTTGAAAGATTAGACATGTATATACATTCTTCAACATCACCATTGGCGTTTTTCGGCCATGTTTCACGATCGTTCGTGAAGGAGATAGTACCATCGATTTGAATTACAACATCTGATAAACCAACTTCAACAATTATTCCACCGACCATTGTAAAAGTGCGATTAGGGATAATAAATACATCAAATGGTTGCAGTTTGTTCAACGTATCATTAAAAAGTTGACCATTTGCAAAAGCAACTTCGTAAGAGGTATTGTGAGGTATTCCTCCGATTCTTTCAAAATTAACAATTGCACTTTGAACAAATGCTGAATATGCCAAAATGATAAAAGAGCAAACTTTGGAGATCATCATCGTCTGTATATATAGTTTATAATAGTAATTAATAAAATAATAAAATACTCGAAATCTCAAAATTATAGTTTGTTTATAAAAATACTGTATAAATATGAAGAAAACCTAAATCTTCCACTTAGTTATTCTTACCTAATGAGAGATTGCAAATTGAGTCGATGGTGGCAATAAATGGTATATACATAAAAAATTAAGGACCCACTATAATATACCCAGTTACGAAGAATAAAAAAATGAAAAAATGGGGAAAATATAATAATAATAAATACAAAATAATATCTATCGAAATTATTCACTGTATTACTTTGACAAATTTATTAAGAATAGCAGAGCAATGTACTCATTTATTTGGAGTTCGCTAGTGTTGTCTCTGAATGTTTTCTTAACTTTGGCTGATGAAAAAACTAGTGGAAGATTAATTTTATGGTCATCTAGATCAACACTTCCATCTTTAACAACAAAAATGCACAATGAAGTTCATCAAACTCGCTCGATGACTGCTAAAGATGCTACCCAGTATCTTGAGAGTATTTCTCAAAATTTTGAAGTGATTGTGTTTCTTAAATCTAGCACTGGAGTGGAAGAAGTATTGAAGTCTCCAAGTATTGCCGACTCAATCAAATCCACAAATCAAAAAAGAATTTTATATTCCATTTATTCTACCATTGACCATAATGTCGAAACAAGCATATCAAGTAGTTTAGTTTCTTCAAAAATATTAAATGTCAATAAAATTGCAGTGCCTTTAACTGATGATTTGGCTCAAAATATTAAACGAAATAACTTACTCCATAATTCACAATTAGATGTGATTGAGGTCAATATTGATAATAATGCAGAGGAAGCTTTGCGTAAATTATTGGACAACATTTCTACTGAAGATGGGAAAGTTTTATTTGTTACTTACACTGAACCATCATCAAACTTTCAAAAACCTGTCATTGATGGAGAATACGCTCGTATTTTGGCAACAACTTCTTCAGATCAGGGTATTTATTACAAGCCAGAGGGAGCTGAATATGCGATTTACTACGCAGATACTTACTTGTACTTAACGCCTGATATTTTCACTGGTATTATGACTGGCATTTTTACATTTTTTGTGGCTTTAATTGGACTTCGATGCTTAGGCTCAATACAAGGAATGTCATCATTCTATGACAAACTACCAGCTGTCGGTAGAGAAAACTAATATGTGATTTATTCGTTCAAATTTTGCTGAAACCCTTAAATAAATATTGTTAATTGAATTAAAATATGAAACTTTTTTTTCTTCAGTAGGAAGTAGAAAGCAGAAACAGTTTAATATTTTTACATATTAGGCTTTTGTTTCATTTGAAATCATGCACTAAAAATACATAGCAGTGTGGAAGAGATTATTAATGAATAATTAATGGAATTGTTGTAGTCCTTTAACTGGTAAATTATAATATTTTTCATCTTGTAACAACTAATAGATGCAATACTAAAACATTTTATATAAGTCATTGTTGTTGTATGATTCCTCATTCATATGCTCATTCTTTCATTCCATTCACTGGGGTCTATTAAATTCTCTCTCCCCCATTTTACGAGGGTGTGAGCAAGGGTAAATATATAGGGACCATACAAAACAATATCAATCATCAATCAATAAAATTCGTAACTCACTTATTATAGTAAAAGTTTCCCATAATATTCAGCCAATCAGTTTATTTATCACCGACTTCGTTCTGCTGTTCACCTAGGATCCTGTCCCGCTTTAACCTTTAACCCCCTCTAATTCAATTCATACGCATACCATACTTCAAATCATATTTTATATTTGTTATTGCCATGATTCTCTTGTAATTGCTATTAATATGGTGTCCGTAATACGGTGTATATCGTTTATCAACCCTACTAATAATATTTTGAATAAATTATCTAAACGAATTAATAATATGTTCGCATATGGATATTCGAGCTGAAATTTAATCCACTGCACTGGACACTCCAACTCTGGCCTTTCATTGTTTCGCCCTACTGCCGATATTCTGCTCCCTGTGCCTTGTGTTGACATTACCGTTATCTCTCCCAAACTTCCTATCAGCTTCTGCAGAAGCAAGCAAGATGGGAGAACATTTGTCGCCATGTGAATTACTGTAGCTGGAATGCTGTTTCTCCCCTGAAGCCAAAATAGCAACTGCAAACGTTAGGGCTATCCCCACAAGTTTTGCCGTTCATTTACCAACTCACTTCTCGATTTGAGCCTTCTTAAATTTGCATTATAATTCTGCTTGCATTGTCATCATTAATTATTTTAATAAGAAATTTCTATTTTAATAAGAAATTATACCCTCCCCCCGCCTTCTACGTTTTCCAGTTTTCTATTCCCGATTCCAAATTGCTTGAATTGCTTGAAATAATTCAAGTACTGTAACTTATCGGACACATCTTTATTCAATTAGTTACACAAGTTTTTCTACTATACTTTATTTCAATAGCTTGTGTTATTTTTATTGTCATAATATAACTCCTGTAACTTTACTTTTAAGATGTTGATGCTGTTCCAATTCGTAATACTTATATTATCATTACAATCATCAATTTCTTTCACAATTAATCACTCACCGAAACAATTTCCTGTGATTTCAAAACATGCTGTGTATGCAACCACCACCACTGCAAACAGTGCCAACAATTGGAATTGGGATAGTATTGTAAACAGCTTTTCCAAAATTTTGTCTCCAAACCAAGGTAAATCCTCTAGTGGTAGTATAAGTGTCGAAGTCCCAGTTATTGATTATACTATCTACGATAAAGAAATAAATTCAATCAAAGAAATATTAAATGAAGCAACAATTTCAAAAAATAAATATCAACCTGAAGATCTTATTGAAAAATTAACTAAACTTGAGAAATTAATGAGAGCTAAAAATAAATTAGATGAAGGGAAAACCTCAGTAGAAACATCAGAAAGTTTAACTGGAGCATGGAAACTGATTTATACTACAGGGACAGTAGATACTCAAAAGAAAATTGGAAAAGTAAATTATTTTCCAACGAATCCTATTTATGCTATGCAAACTTTTGATAATAATTCAAAAAATATTACAAATGGTATTTACTGGACATCAAATAATTTCCCTTTATTAAAATTTTACGGAAAATATGAATGGAATGAAAAACCAAGACGTGTAGATTTTGATTTTGATGAAATTGCAGTTTTCAATTTTCAGTTTTCATTACCTAAAGGTGGTGCTGCTAAAATTGGTAGTTCAACTGGTTTAGGATCTGATAATAATGTAAAAAATATTAATAAAGGTAGGAAACCATTCTTTAATTGGATATCTGCAGATGAAAATATTGCTACAGCCAGAGGTGGAGGTGGTGGATTGGCTCTGTGGAAAAGAGTTAATTAAACGGTGAACCAACAAGTTTATCATAATAAACTAATTTTGCATATTATTTTTTGATTAGTTAGATGAATTCCATTCATATCATAATAAATATGTTTCATCAACAATAATTATTACTTTAAATATTTTGATTATTTTATTTCTTTTTCTTCTTATCTTGCATCGATGTATCTGAATTGTGATGATCATTAAGTCAAAGATCATATTGTGAGAATAAATTGCGATCTTATTAGATTAATATTTGTTTTGATGTATTCTAATACCAGAAACATCATAATATTATAATATTATAAGAAAATCAGACACGATTTTTAGAATTCATTAATAATTTTATGAACCAATTTTAACTTGATGTATATTGTGGTTTGTCGAAATCTGAATCAACTATTGAACAAAAGAGTAATATCATCAGTAGAATAAGCTTTCTGTTCTATTTATTCCTTACTTATAAGATAAGAAACACATACTATCATACAGTATAAGTTACGGTAGGTGGGTGTGAACTTTTTCACCTCTAGCCTAACTTTAGTATGATGCATAGTTTCTATGACTAATACAAAATATACAGCATAAATATGAAATTTTGATTGATGCATGCTTGATTTACATGCACGGAAAATAGCATATTCAAGTCTTTAATTCATCCACCCATAAAATAAATGTCGGAAAAGTCGTTAAAATAAAAAAATAACCCGATCAAAAAACAACAACGAACGAATGAATGAATGAATGAGTTCTGATCAAGTTATAGAACCCTCTTATGCTGTGTTAGGAATGCTGTGAGATTTTTTAGGATTATATAATCCTTACTATCGGTTAGGGTATAGTTGTATAATATATCTTGAAGAGGTACTTCAACTTCATCCGGAATGAAACTTGTTTTGCATGTTGATTACATTATTTATCACTTTGTTAACTCGTTTAAATAATATCATTATCACAATTTGATCACTGTATAGTTTAGTTTCTCTGTTAACTATTACCATGTAGTTTCAGGTTATCCGTTATTATAGTTTCCGGACTGTACGTGCCAATTTCTGTTGCTGAGAACTTAGATCAAAATATTAACCACACTACTCTCAAAAATTAATGTAACAGGCATTGATCACATTGAGTTTGAAAGATAATTTGTGTTGAAGAACGAAGAACTTTTTATGGGTAAACTTATTGGACCTCCATTGACGTCAAATGACAGAAAATGGATTGAAGCACAACATGTTTTCTTTCATGGCTCTGCGGCTTTGAATGAAAATCATCGAGTAAACATAAGTCCCAAGTCATCAAAGCAATTCCGAATTATTGATGAAAATCTTATTTGTTGGTTGGACTACTCAGGTTCTGGATGTGAAACGGCGGCTCATATATTGGAAAATAAGCGATTGACAATAATGTTTGTGGCGTTTGAAGGTCCGCCTAAAATAATGCGATTTTTTGGTAAAGGAGAAATTATTTTAGCGGAAAGTATATTAAATGAGAACAGTTGTGATGAAAAATACTCTTTTTTAAGAGAATTGTATCCTACTTATTTGCGTGGTGGAAGTGATTATAATTCTGGTTTTCGTGCAATAATCCTGCTCCATATCGATCGCATTACACAAAGCTGTGGTTATTCCATACCAAAATTTGATTATGTTTGTGAAAGAAAAACATTGGATGAATTTGCATCATCTAAAGGAGATAGTGGCATGAAGGAATATAGAGGCTATAAGAATAGTTTTAGTATCGATGGTTTACCAAGTATAGGATTACTTGAAATGAAATCATTCCCAACAGAGGTAATCCAAGAAAGTGGTTATTACTTTGCAAAATATAATAACAATATTAGTATTTTTGGCAAGATTTATTCTTATATTAAAATGAAATTAATTGTATTACAAAAGAAGAAGATTCGAACAAATGACATGCTAATGTTTATCACGGGTGCAACTACTGGAATGTTATTGACCATATTTACTATCAAATATGATAGATTTTATAATCGATTATTGAAGATTTAATGTTAGAATAAATTATGATGAATGTACTGTGACTATTTCAAATTGTTAATAGCAGATTATTTTTGAACTTTATCAATTAAGTTATACCGTATTATGGCAATGAGATAAGGGTTATAAGCACCACGAAAGAAGATTAGATAATTGATATATTTACATCACATTAAACAAACAAAATGTTATGATTAACACGATGCTTAATTTCCACGAACAAAACTTTTAAAATTCAAATACTGATAAATATAGTAATTACACTGTCCTAGATCCACATTACGTATATTTTAGAAAAATCTGTTCTATGATTGCTAAACCAAAAAAACGATTTCGTTGTATCGCCATCCACACCCAATTAGAAAGTATTCTATATTGGGCGTGAGGCGTCGCAGTCCTTTAAATACAATTCATATTCTATTATGGTGTCCAGTTTGTAATCATTCATTTTACTACCAACATAATTTCTAATTTGATTTCAATTACTTTTTTCATTTCCGAAAAATATGAAACATTCTTGAAAATTTTTGTTAATCCATTTTGCCAACTACCCCGACAGAGATAGGTAAGTCGCCCATACGAAATTTCCTGAAACTATTTGTAGATTTTTCGCAATTCATTTAGCAAAATTATATTTATCAAATATATATAAATGAATGCTTGGATGAATTATGTAAAGAAATATGCCAAAGAGAAAGGCATTACATACAAGAACGCTTTCCTGCTTGTGCTTCTTCTTACAAATCAGGAAAAGATAAGCCTGTTGAACTAGAAAAGGAAGATTGAGGAGAAGCCAAAGAAGAGAGGTCGTCTAAAGAAATACACACCAGAAGAAGCGAAGAAAACAAAGTCCGCTAAAACTATGGAGAACAATAAGCGTAAGAAAATGAAAAGTCTAAAAAGAAATCCAGCGAAGCAGTGATTAGTTTAATTAGATTTGCTCAAATTAGTTTAATTACATATAATAATACAATAAACATTCAATATTTATAAAATTTAGCTTTAACAGAATTAAAATGATTATTATAATGAATGAGAAATATAAATATAATATTGTTTTTAAGAATTTGTTATTTTTTCTAATAAAACTTTCTGTTCTGATTCAATTCTTTCCAATGATTGCAATTGTGTTGTATATCTATAACAAGCATAAAAATTATATTTTTAATCTATGATTTTAATATTTTAATATTTATTATAATATTAACCTATCCAATTCTGCTTTTTTCTCATTTATCATGGTTTGCAATGCTCTTTGTTGCCTAACACGTTGTTCCACTTCATTTTCAGCAGCAATACGTAATCCAATTGCCTTATCAAAAGCGATTAATAATAAGTTATATAATATACAGTATTTTATAATTTAAACGCACGGTATTTACGAGTTGCTTATATCCCGTATCGAAATATGAATTGTAATATTTTCTAATTGTCTTATTTCAATTAAAATTAAATTCGCTTGCATTCCCCTTAATTTTTATTTATTGAATTATAATACTTGTAACTTACTCTCAATTTCTGGCCATCTATCCGATTTGCATGGGAGTCCAACACATCAACCAGACTATTAATTTTTGTATTAAAAGAAGAAATTTTTTCCACAAATGTAGAGCATTCCTTTTCGAGCTCTTCACCACGTTCAAATTTCACTGGGTCAAGTACTCGCAATTTGTATTCTTTATCAAATGTGATTTTCACCTTGTCATCCATTTAAACAACTAGTTTGTCAGAAATTACAGTATGAATGAACAAATATCGGATAAAAGTTAACATATTAATAAATCAATGCATCACTGCCCTCATTTTTAAATTAATTAATTAATTATCTTTTTTTTTTTGAAAAACGAAACGACGAAAACTATAAAAAATAATTTTTTTAAGAATTGATTTCAACACAAAGTTATTAGGTGAAAATGTTATTTTTATGGTGCTATACAAAAATAAAATAACTGAACAAAAAACTTGAATTATTTGGTATCGTCCTCTAAAAAGCTTTAATCAATATCCCGTATGGGTACTGCTGACTGTCCAATAATAAAACTAATGTAGATTTTTTTAAATTTAACATAAATAGTGAACTTTTTATATATGAATTCAGAAAAAGATATTATTCATGGACAGCATAGCATATATCTGTAAATGGTCCGATGGGACGTACAAGCAGTAAAAAGCAAAGGTATTACTAATGAAAATATATTAATGATCATAAATAAAAACATTTAAAAAATAAATAATTTTACATAATTTGAGATTATTGGTATTATATAATAATATGAAAATATAATATTATAACGATATAATCATATGATTGGAGAAGATTAAAACAAGAAACATGAACAAATTGTTATTATAATCATTAAAAAAACAATTATTCTCATACTAATATTATACTAATAACCATAATGATATTCGAAAAAAACATTTTTATTAATTTTTAATATATTGTTAATATTATTTATTATTTATTTGTATCATTATAATCATAACCATAATCCCAAATGCTATTCTCATCATCATCATCATCGCTATAATGATTAGTTTGATCATTGCATAAGTAGGTTGAAGATCTGATGACTTGATCCTTGATATGATAACCTCGGTTATTATTCATGGAATAACTGTCATTATTATTATTATTATTATTATTATTATTATTATTATTATTATTATTATTATTATTATTATTATTATTGTTATT
>VKHH01006177.1:0-24536 GCA_015144975.1 Epipyxis sp. PR26KG
ATTTATGATATTATTTTGTCTGAAAATGATGATGAGAAATGTGGTAATGGTATACATTGACTTGTCGTTCGTTGATACTTTCGATAGCTTGGATATCTAAAATAATAATATAATAAAATAATTCAAAATTATTTTTATTCGATAATTCATTCATTCATCCACGGCAAACGTCTTGATAGATATATCATTTAACGTGTTTAAAGTGTACGGTAATGCATAACTAAAGTATTATGAATTAATCCAAAATAATGAGTTATAAAGTTGGTCAAATTTATGATAATATTATCGTCATAGTCATTATTAAATCATCAAGTGAGACAAAAACTGGAAGTGAGAGTTCTCTCAATCACCATATTAACAGAGTTGTCATATTCATATTAACTTCAAGCATCACGATTTCTGTAAAACGATGGTTGATATCATAGTAACTCTTGTTTATTAATGACTTCATAGTGTTTGTTTGAAAATTAAACCATTAGAAAATTCACCGTTAAGGACGACATATTGGGTGCCTTCCGAAACCCCCGAAACCCCCCATCCCAAATTTGGGATTATTTGGAACACCCAAATTTTCCCATAAAAAAGGGTCATCGCACCTTACCTATTTTTTTGGGACGCCCATTCCAAATGTTGACAAACCCTTTGATTTAAAAAAGTTTTTTCCATAGAAATTTGGGCGCCCCAAAAAACTCCAAATTTGGGATGGGAGGTTTCGGAAGGAACCCATTGTCGCCTCCATTTTCCATTCCATCATCAACCAACGAAATTGCTGGATTGGTTGCTGTGCCTGACAAGTCTACAATCTACAAGTAGTTCGTTGATACATTGTTTGGAAATATATAATTTAATAGTTATAAAAATGTCGTACATACTGGACTTCATTTTAATCAAAGAGATACAGTATCCCTTATATGATATATTGTTGAATTATTGGGGGCTTTGAAGTATATTTGCATTCATTAATTTCATATGATATTATTGAAGTTTGCATTGCATGTTCCTTGCAAGTTGAAGTATTAATGCGAAACCTGTTAATCATATCTTCAACATACATTATTACATTATTTTTGTCTCACTTGATGAATAAAAATATTATTATGATATTATTATGATAATAAAAAACTTACTTTGAAATAGTTATTGATTCTCCGAATGACATACTTCCTTGAAACAATAGTATTAATTGAATGCAACCTATCATAATAATAATCATAATCATTAAATAATAATTATTATTATTATTATTAAAAATTAGATTATTATTATTATAAAAATATTATGAATAAAACTTTTCTGTTTTTTACCAGAAACTCACAGAACACAAATTGTTTTGAAGACTTTCAATTAATATTATTTCATTATTATAAAATTTTAGAAGAAAAATTATCAATTCCGAATTTTAAAAAAGCGGAATTATGATCATTATTATTATTATAAAAAATATACATTATTTATTAAAAAAAAAGATAAATAATAGTATTTATTATAATAATACTTTGAGAATAAAATGATAATAATTCATAATAATTAAATAATATTTATAATATTAATAACAGTAACAACAATAATAGTTGTACCTGACACATGCCAATTAATCCATGTTGATCCAACAGGTGTGATGGAGAATAAATATACACATACCCACATCATTTGTTCAGCAAAATAATTAGGATGTCTGGAATAATGAAATAAACCTACACACATCATATTATCATCATATTATTATATATAATATCATAATATCGAACAAGTTAATTAATGAATTGATGATTATGAATGAACATCATGATGTTTAATAACTTACCAGATGTGAAATATCCATTTTTAATATCCTATAATAATAGAAAACAAATTTACATTTTTGATAAAATAATAGCAATTATTTTTATGTAATAATGAATTAAAATATTAGTTGTTTGTATGATCATAGATAATGAGTTGAGTAAGTGAAATAGGGAATTACTCTACTATTATAATTATTATAATTATTATTATTATTACTATTATTATTGTTATTATTATCATTATTATTATTGTTATTATTATTATTGTTATTATTATTGTTATTATTATTGGTGTTATTGTAACCTGTGAGGTGTGCTTGACTCTTTCTGATAAAGGAATTTTCTTCTTCATTTCTTGAAATCGGAAATGCTGTTCATCTGCTATTGATTCCATTGTGAGTAATAACAAGAATAATGTTGCAACACTAAATAATAATAATATTATTAAAATATTAATCAGAGATCAGGTACCGGTATCTGTGAATATATTGTGTGTGGTGTGTCATATCATATTTTGCAGTAAAACAGAGAAAAATCTCTGATTAGAAAGGGCTTGTTCGGTAATTGTAGTGAAACTCCATTCTGTTTTCTTTCAGATGATATTTTCTGCGCCTCATGACAAAGAGATTCTATTGGATTTAACCGAAAGAAAATTGTTATAAGTAGCACAGCACTACAGGATGAAATTCAGTGCTTTTCTGAGGACCTTATTATATAATCATATTATTCGCGAGAAATTTCATGAAAAAATGTAATAATTTCTATTTCTAAATATTAAAAATCGTAATTTATTAGTTTATTTTTATGCGAATAGATCTGCTGTAACATATCTAATCAAATTGGAGAATAATATTCAATAATTCCTTTTATAATTAATGGATGAAGTCATGCTAATTTCAACGTAACATCATTTTAATAATATATATACGATAAAGTTCTAATATATTTTAGTCGATTATTATGTATCAATTATCTTATCTATTATTATCATAGTATGATAATATATTCCAAAAATATCCTCAGCCCAAACATGCTTATTTATCTCATAATAATAATGAGTAATACTTGTAAGTGGTCACTTACCCTATGTCCGAATACTCGATTGCAGATGGTCCTTTCATTACTTGATATGCTGGTGCAACAATGAGAAATAAGAGCAAATTCTAAAATTGTAAATTTGAAAAGTTATCATTTGAATTTACAATTGATCATAACAACTAGAATTTGATTTAAAATTAAAGAACTTATAGTTATATTTATTATTATTATTGTTATTATTATTATTATTATTATTATTATCATTATTATTATCATTATTATTATGCCATACCTGATATGAAGCGATAAACGTCAAGTTAAATATTAAGAAAATAATAGGATGCATTTTTTGACGAAGAATAGGCCATCGATAATCTTCTTCATGATGAATTAAATTTCCATACCTATTATTAAAATGTGATGAATGAATAAGTTAATATTAATAAAAAAATACTCATGATACTACCAGCATATCTAATGATTAGACAATATTTACTGCTTCATAAATGACAAAATATATTAATTTCGTCATTACCGAAGAATATGACAGAAAATAAACTGACAAAAGCGAGATGTTATATCATTACATTATTTTTTTTAAGACTGTGGTGTGAAGGATACAGTGATATGATGATATGATCATATAACGTCTCGCATAGGCTACAGTAGTTTCTTTTATCATTGACAAGCATATAAGAAAATTATGTAGTTAACCATTTACCCTCCTTTACGCCAAAAATTAAACGTCAATCGAATTCCCCATAAAGTGATCAAACAAGACAAGAGCAATAATCGATAATGAGGTGTAAATACTTGTTGTTGGTACGAATAATGCATATAAAATAGCCATGAGTATACAACGGGTGTGATTGACCATAATTGATCAACTTTGGAACAATTCTGACCAATAATTGACCAAACAAATGAAAATATAGCTAAACCAATAACAACTAATACAATGCTATAGTAAGCATCAGAACCCCAAAAATCATTGAATGATTGAGAGAGTGATGTTGTGAATTCATTTATCATTTTCGTTTGGCCTGGATTCCTTTAAGATCTACAGTGTATAACTATAAAATGAATATTGCAAAAACAAAACATTTATTTCTAAAAAATTCTTTTCCACTATAAAATACCCCCCCCCAATAAAGATTTGCACAAAGTTAACATTTATATTTAAAATATCTTGTCTAAACTTTTCCCGAGTCTTCAATACTATATTTTCCACTAAATATTTATAATTAATTTAAGCTTAACATTTTTATTGGTACGTTGTGTGTTAAGGTTCTTTTAGTCATAAATGAAATCCAATCATTCCCATTCCACCATGACAACTATTTGATCCTACATGAAAAGATGGCAAATTCTTGCTTAGCAACAATGTGGATACTTGGTATATCGCTGCTAGTTCCTGCTTCATCCTATTTATTGGCAAATTCTTTTCTTAATAGAAAATATCACTCATCAATTCGTAATAACTTCAATAGCAGACTAAATGCGGTTACTGTCATAGGTGGACGTCAGTCTGAATCAAGCTCATTTTATGAAGGAAATATTGATTTGTCAAAAATTGATGAAGATGATGACGATCTCGAATTTGATGAAGATAGTTTTGAGGCTAATCAACAATCTAAAAAAGATTATAATGAGTAATAATTAAGATAATAATTATTTGGATAAAATTGACAGCATTTAATATAGTGATTAATTGTTTTATTTCAGTAAAGAATGGATGTTTTTCGATGTTGCCAAAATTAATGTGAAAGGAGGTGAAGGTGGTGATGGATGTATGGCAATGAGAAGAGAATATTTAATCGAATTTGGAGGACCAAGTGGAGGAAATGGTGGACATGGTGGTAGTGTTTATTTAGAATGTGATAAGAGATTGAATACTTTGAGTATGTTACGAAGAAAAGTTCATCATAAAGCTAAGGATGGGACGAATGGACGAGGTATTATTTTTATCATACCGTATTATTACTCTGATAATTATAAAGTTCAGAATATAATAATTAAATTCCTCTAGCATACAATATATCATAGTTTTATAACTATTGTAATATTCTTAGGTGATTCGCGACACGGATATCGTGGTGATGATTGTATTGTTCCAGTTCCTCCAGGTACTGTAGTGAGAGATCAAAATGGAGTATTAGCAGGTGAATTAAACCAACATGGACAACGCCTTCTAGTCGCACGTGGTGGGAAAGGTGGTCGAGGGAATGAGTCATTTAAAACTGCTCGAATGAATGCACCTGCTTTTGCAGAAAGAGGTGAACCAGGACCTGAACGATGGTTAAATATCGAATTGAAATTAATCGCTGATGTTGGCTTAATTGGCATTCCTAATGCTGGGAAATCAACTTTATTAGCATCTTCAAGGTATACAGCACTTGTAAAAACAATAACTGGAATAATTATTCTTTGAACTAAAATAATCATTATTTTGAAATTTTATTATTTATTTTTGGAATAATAGTAATTATTTTAATAATAATAATTTTGAAATGATTTTGTACGATTGAATGAATATATGTATATTTGTTGTATAGTAATGCGAAACCGAAAATAGCTGATTATCCTTTCACGACAGTTGTTCCTAATCTTGGTGTGTGTGATGTTGACATTGATTTCAAAAATGGAGAAGTCGGAAATGAATTAGTTATTGCTGACATACCTGGGTTATTAGAAGGAGCACATGAAGGCATTGGATTAGGATTAGCTTTTTTAAGACATATTCAGCGTTGCAGGTGAATTATATTATTTATAATATTTTATGATTATTTTAACGAATTTTGAATTTCTAAATTGAAAAAAGCATAAAAATTAGATTTTTTTAACATTTGGAAAAATGTTTAAAAATTATTATTTTTGTTTGTATTATATTATGTAATAAATTTATTCACTCTCAATAAGTGTGAGGGTTAAACATTTTCTAACTCGATGTTATTTATATTTATTTTATTATATTATTTAGAGTGCTTATTCATGTGATCAAAGGAGATAGTGAAGATCCTATTGGTGATTATATGGCGATTAATCAAGAGTTAGAGTTTTATAATCCTGAATTAGCAAATAAAACTCAAGTAGTCGTAATTAATAAAATCGATATACCAGAGGTAAATGAATAATAATAATAACAATAATAATAATAATAATAACAATAATAATAATAATAATAATAATATGTTGTGATATAGCATGCCCAGGTACGAATGGCTATAATTATTAAATTATATATATAATTAATGATGATCTTTATATATTCATCATCATATAATTTAATAATTATAGCCATTCGTACCTGGGCATGCTATATCACAACACACCCCTTAAGATTATAATGATGATATTAAATATAATTAAGGATTTTTCTTCACGTCAGCTTATCTTTTTCACTCCGAGAAAATTGACACTCGTTCGTTGCCATCATCTCCACGCCTCATTCTATGACATCCGTCACCCCACATTCTCCGATATATATATATATATATTATGATTGTTTGTTGATAGGTTGTCCAGGCAAACACCCCGTATTTCCCACAATTAGAACACTCCATTATCTCCCCAATCGTCGTCTTCCTCCGATGAGATAGTGGACTTGGTATCATTTCTGCTTGCTGCTGTATTTATCAACAGTGCTCTAACGTCTGGTTTGGTGCAATTTCGTCCAATGTGACCAATCTCGTTGCAGTTATGGCATCTTCTCCGTTCCACATATGGTTGTTTCTATTCCTTCTCAGTCTCGTTACCATCGGAGGCTTCTTTGCTTTGCTTCTGTTCGTTGAGAAAATGGAACTATTCACTAAAATCTCAAGACTACTACTGAAATGATAATGTTAAAAACTATTTCCCGTGATCAACGATCTGCCTTATTAATCTTAATAATGGGTAATAAAAACATTATGATAGAACATACAAAAATGTTTTCATTACCCATTAAGATTAATAAGGCAGATCGTTGATCACGGGAAATAGTTTTTAACATTATCATTTGTTTTATTGCAGTAGTAGTCTTGAGATTTTAGTGAATAGTTCCATTTTCTCAACGAACAGAAGCAAAGCAAAGAAGCCTCCTATGGTAACGAGACTGAGAAGGAAAAGAAACAACCATATGTGGAACCGAGAAGATGCCATAATTGCAACGAGATTGGTCACATTGGACGAAATTGCACCAAACCAGACGTTAGAGCACTGTTGATAAATACAGTAGTAGTCTTATTAGTAATTTTATTTGTTTTATTGCAGTAGTAGTCTTGAGATTTTAGTGAATAGTTCCATTTTCTCAACATAATAATAATAACAAAGTGTTCATTTCTGCTCAATTTACAAAAAATTGACATTTTTAAAATTTGTTAAATTCTTAATAAAACTAACTATAACTATAATAATAATAGGTAAAAAGCAAGTTAAAATCATTAACAAAGCAAATCAAAGAATTATCAAGTCATACTCGAGTTATGGGGATATCTGCTGTGACTGGTGAAAATGTGAAAGAATTAATGAGACGTGTTCGGAAATTAGTTGATAAATTACCTCGTCGATCAGAATATGATTTATTCACTATGGAAGAAGATAGAGTTTCATTTGAAGATGAAATTGATGATAAATTTGATATATTTACTGATGAACGTTATCCTGGTCAGTTTAGAGTCACAGGGTCAAGAATAGAAAAGGTGAGTCATCAATATGCCACCTCTTTTTGTTTAAGTAATTACCGTATATTGTTACCGTTTTATTATTATTTGTCGATTTTTATAATATATTATTACTATAATATTATAAATAATTATATAATTACATAATATGGTGATATGGCACCACGGTTAATAGAATGTGAATAGCATTCATACCATAATTTATTTATTCATACATAAGTTTGAGTAGCTATTCTCAAACTTACATAGTGATCTTGATATGTTCATACTGACTTTGCGTAAAATGATATAAAAAACGTGTTTATATGCCATTTTTATCAGTTTGATTTTAAGAAATTGGTTTACTTGGCATCGAATAAAATGAAAAAAAATAATAATTATAAATAATTATAATAGAAATTATTTGTATTTTGTTTAGAATTTGAAAATAAGTTATAAAATGTTTGAGAAATATCATAGAAAATGATAATAATATGTTATGTTATCAACATATTGAATATAATAATTATTATATTTTAAAAAAATAATTGCATTATTATTATTGTTCAAATTTAACAGCCTACTAATTTAATAGATATTATAATTATCATTGCGATTCAGTATTTTATTTTTCCAAAAAAATTCCAATGGAATCTACTACTGATAATCCTCTGATTGGTCATTTTTTAAATTTGAAATAAGCTATTAAATTCCTTACCGTAATAATAATAATAATTATTATTATTCATTCATTTATTTATTATGTAAGGTTGTGACAATGACAAATTGGGATTATTATGAATCAGTTCAAAGATTTCAACGAATTCTAGAAGCAGAAGGTATAACATCTGCATTAGCTGAAGCAGGTGCTAAAGAAGGCGATCTAGTTATGGTAATTATATATATTTTTTATAAATAATATATATTATATAATAATCATAATTATTTATTTCTTCCTCCGTTCCGATTGACAAGAACTTGGACGGACAGATTCTTTTGTTGGACAGACAAAGGTTTTTTGTCAAGACAACTTTGAAATCGTGTCGGATAAAATGTTTTTCATGATATTTAGAGGAATAATGCTTCTATTTGATATGTATTATTTGATCGTAGATCATCGAAACTTTCTATTTTAATTTTGTTTTTTAATTGAATATAAAACGTAAAATAAATGAAATTCGAGCTTGTCCTGACACAGATGTATATTGATCCTGACAAAAACTGAAATCTGTTCGATGATAAGTTTATCTGTCCAACATTTTTACACCTGTTCCGGTAAAAGAGTTCTTGTCCAACGGAATGGAGGAAGTATATTTTTGGTAGCAAAAATAATATTTTAAAAATCAAACTAATTATTTTATTAAAAGTATAGTTATTATTACTATTATTTCAATTCAAAAAAATATATATCAGTAATTTTTTTTTTTTTAATTTTTAAAATAAAAATTATAGTTATTTTTTATTAAATAAATTTTCTAAATAAATATTTTATATAAATTTTTGTATTTTTAGATTGGTGATTGGGATTTTAATTATTGGGAGCGAAAGAATCGTTGGATATCAGAATTAGGATTAGAAAATATTAATCCAAGAAAAAGACCATCTAAATCTGATTAATTTTATTATAATAAAAATTGTTATAATAATTATGTTTGAAAAGCAATGTGAAAAAACTTTTTATTTTCACAGTTCATTTTTCATGATTCATCCGTTCATCCATTCATCCTGTTCAATGGAAATTTTTTCAATAATCAAAATCATTGTTTGTGATGTTTCTATTCGTGTTATTGCACGTTTTTGTCAATAATAATAATAATAATAATAAATAAGTTTTGATCTTTATTAAATAAATATTGCTTAAAGTCTGGTCTGCTCATCGAAATTCCAGGATGTATGCAAGACAACAGCCTCAGGTTGGCCAAAGAGATGAAATAATTCATTGGTTGTTTGGGTTAGAGACGAGAAGGCATTGTAACATTCAAAGGACGCTTAGTATTGTTGACCTGATACGGACTGGAGGAATCAAGCCACCGAAAAAAATTAGCAAATAATTTTTCGTTCATTCATTCCATTCGTACAATTACCCGTCGGTATATACTGTATATGTTGGGTTATAGTTACCGGTAGTTTACTGCATTAAAGTGATACAGCAGGTGGGGGCGGAAAAAAGAAATATTTCATTCATTAATTCATTAATTCATTCACTTACTGTACAAAAAAATAAGAGGTCTCCTCGTTATGTTTTTTAGCTTTTTCCTCTTGTTTATTAGTTGAACTGTTTTGATTTGCTCAGTTAATTCCTATTAATTCATTCATTAATTCATTTAAAAAAATGCTTCTAGAATTTTGATAACTTTATTCCAGTTAGTACAATAATTACTGTACAAGATCACCGCTTTCGATCATCACATTTTGTTTGTCAGTTTTTTCGATTCAAAATGTTTGAAAATGGGTATGACTTTGGATATCACAGCGATGTACTGGAAGCAAACCCAACTTCTCCAGATGCGGTGCAACAACTGGTGGCTGAGATTAAGAATAGGGCAAAAGGATGCATAACAACAAGGAACTTTCCTGTTGCCATTCAGTTGTATACCAAAGCATGCGAGTTAACCAGCGATGACCTTCCAGCTTGCTCAATTATACATGCGAATCGAAGTATGTGTCACATTTCAATGAACCAACCCGATAAAGCTCTATCAGATGCCAACAAATCCATTGAAATGGATCCAAATTATATCAAAGCTTATTACAGAAAAGCTATGGCATTAGTTGCAACAAAAAACTTTGTCGAAGCAAAAGATGCTTTAATTGCTGGACTTAATCTCAAACCAGATGACAAAGAATTAAAAACACAATTAACTATTGTTGAAACTGAAATTAGTCGTGGCAATAGTATTAGTTCTACCTCTAATTTGCCCAAATCATCTCCATCAAATAAACCTATAGAAAAATCTACATCTTCTAATAAAGTAAATGAAGTTAAAAATCGTCCAACAGAATCCTCGAAAAGCTCCACTAGCCAAGATGACAAAGACGATGAAGATGAAGAATTACGCAAATTAAATATGAAAGGATATAAGAAAACTGCTGATGGTAGAATCACAACGTTTTTCAATAATGAATTAGATGAGAATGCTAAGCGATTAATTGGTGACATAGCACCGAAGAAATTAGATGAGATTTCCCCTGATTCTCAACCAATGATAGTTGACCCATCAAATGTACCTGGTTCAGTTTGGAATTCTGCGGGCACTTATGAAGAAAAAATTCTTACTCCTTGGGCATCAGGTTATTTAAAAGAAGAATTCGAACGTATTTCTGAAATAGTTGCGATTGATAAATCATTAGTCACCGCCATGTTACCCTCTTCCACCACTGTACACTTAAATGTCACGTCAGTGGATAATATTAACGGAGATGCCCAAATAACAATGATTCGTGGCAAGAAAAAGCACTTGTGTGATTATTGCTTTGATGTGAAATTGTCATTAAAACTTGTTGTTCCATCAAAGACTGACGTTATGATTGATGCGGTTGTTCATGTAATTGATGTCACAGCTGACAAGGAATATGAAATAAATGGTGTAGATGTAACAACTAAAGGTGTAGTAATGGATCAGAAAGTTATTAATTATTATTTGAAAAATAATAATTCTGGAATTAAACCAATTTTGCACCAAAAACTTATGCAATTTTGTGAAGAATTGAAAGCAAAATAATTTTAATTGGTTTTCTGAAAAATCTTCCAGTGGACTATATAATACCGGGCTATGTATTGATTAATTTTAAACGAAAAGTATTTTTCATTTTTTTTTAATATTTCAACTAACTTTTTAATCAAGCAGAAAAATATTACTTCTACTCATTATGTTAAACAAGACTCTCACTCTACAACATATTTTTTTCGTGGAATCAAATATAAAATATTTAGTTTGCTAAAAAAATAATTTGATATTATTAACAATATTATAAGTTGTAACTATTATAATTAAAAATTTTTATAATTGTAAAGATGAGAAATATGAAATAAGAGTAACAAGATATTTTACTTAATAAAAAATATCATAATACAAAATGAGAAATGTTTTTATTTAATTGTCCATTGTTATATAATAAATAACATACGATATATTATTATGATAAAAATAAATAATCAAAATTGTTGACCATTAAAAAGTACATAAAATTATCGTTTAGCGGTTAGTAACAGATTTACTGTCTTGTTCCATCGAAGATAATGATGATGCAAGTTCCACAAATCGTTCATGTGCTTCATCCATTTCATCAGCAATATCGTCCAACTACAAATAATATATAAGTTAATTAGTATTTTAAAATTTTATTTTTGTTTAATCAGTACCTCCTCTGCTAGAAGAGCTGAGTAAAGTGAAGCTTGCTTTCTAATTTCTTTTGCTGCTAAACGTTTCACCGCAGCCATATTTTTATATTTCAACATACGTAATTCAGATGGTAATTCAGGATCAGTTCTATCTATTGAAGTTCCAACACGAAGCAATTTTGGCAAATTTTCTTCGAAATTAGGATCTTTTGCTCTTGTGGTAGCATATTCACGACGTTCTCGAAGCTTTTTTGGAGTATCAGGATCAGGTCTTCCCCAAGCATCCCAAGTAGTTGCCGCTTTAACTAACATTATTAAAATATAGAGACAATTCTCATTTAGTAAGACAAACGAATTGATATCACTAACTACAAATGGTGTGCTATCATTTACCGAACTTCTCATGTGTATCATTAATTTCATCCGCTAGCTCTTCAAGCTAAAATAATGAGATACGTTTTAAATTTTAAACCAATTCGAATTATTAAATTTACAATATTAACTTGACCTCAATCGCAAGCTCAGAATTTGTTGTCTTCAACAAACTATAGTAAATATTAAAAATATCTTCAATAAATAAAAACTCCTGAATTGAAGGTAAAATCAAACCTTGCAGCTTTCCTTTTTGTTGACTCGATTTGCTTATATCTAGATTGAATAAAATACGGAGAAGAATGAATGATTACTACAAAGTTGTTTTTTATTTGAAGAAATTTGTACTATTTGTTACCTCTTTCTTAGCTCATTAGCTAACTCTGGCGAAGGGCGTTCAACACCTGTTCCAGCTTTAAGCATTGATGGCAAATGAGCTTCAAAATTCGGATCTATATCACTATTTTCAGTTGCGAATTGGATTAAATATGACAAGCGATGGTTGGTGATTACTGATCTGAAAAGATTGAAGCTGAATGTTTGTTGTATTATCAACAATATTATTGAAATTCGAGTGAGCATATTTGAAGGAAATTTTTCTTCTAAAAAATTCTATATTTAGGATAGCGTAGAAGTAAGTTAGTAGTACAGCTTGCAAAATGAATCAAGTTGAACTTTTACAAAAAATATTGGCAGCAGAAATACTTATACGGTAAATCATCCAACGTTATTATCATAAGTATATAAACAATAGTTAGATATGATTATTTTGAAACCATATATCATATACATTCCTACTGCTTTTCAAATGATATTGATGATAAAAGATATTTTTTGTTATAAATACACTTAAATGGATTCATGCAACAACTCTCATCATTTCGAATTTTACGGTTGAATTCATTATTTGTGTGATGTTTGCACTTCATCATTCCTAAATTGGTCAGCTCAGGATTTATATTTGTTCATTTTCTTGTTTGCATACTTAGTATAGATTATCTGGCTCGTGTATCTTTGAATCATTCGAGTTGTTGACTGGGTTGAAACAAACATATCTTTTTATTCGCACCGATGGAATCTTCTCACAAAAGGCGAGTATGTTATTACTATGATCCAGATGTTGGAAATTTTCATTATGGTCAAGGTCATCCCATGAAGGTAGTTTTTTATTTGATTGAATACCAAGCAATACTTATTATTTTCATGCATAATTTTCGGTTAAGCCTCATCGAGTCCGAATGACACATAATTTAATTGTCAATTACAATCTGCACAAGAAAATGGATTGTATTCGACCAAAGCCTATATCCGCAGCAGAGTTGACAAGATTTCACTCTGATGATTACATCAATTTTCTTAGGTTAATCTCGCCAGGTATATTTCAATTTTCAATCTTCACAGTACAATAATCCTACGTATATACTATACCTAAGAGAAAAAATAGCTTTGGTTATAAGCATTTAAGTCATTTAATTTGAACTTTTGAATTTGTATATCAAATTTTAGATAATATGGGTGATTATATACGTCAGCTACAACGTTTCAACGTCGGTGAAGATTGTCCAGTGTTTGATGGCCTTTTTGAATTTTGTCAGATTTATACTGCAGGTTCAATTGGTAAGTTAATGTATTAATTTCATTATGCAATATACCGTATTTTCATGGAAATGTTTTGATTTTGTTAATCTCAGGTGGCGCAGTTCGTCTCAATTCCGGTTCTGCTGACACAGTAATAAATTGGGCAGGTGGATTACATCATGCGAAAAAAAGTGAAGCAAGTGGTTTCTGTTATGTTAACGACTGTGTCTTAGCTATTCTTGAATTATTGAAAGTGCATCAACGTGTTCTATACATTGATATTGATATTCACCATGGTGATGGAGTTGAAGAAGCATTTTATTCTACTAATAGGTAATTTATTGTTTTTTGCACACGTTTTTATAATATTTACTGATATTTCTTCTTATATTATTTTCAAATTCTTTAGAGTTATGACAGCATCATTTCATAAATTTGGAGAATATTTTCCTGGCACAGGTGATGTCAAAGACAAAGGATTTGATGGTGGAGAAAACTATGCAATAAATGTTCCACTTCATGATGGTATGGACGATGAGAGCTATCACACAATATTTTGTCCTGTTATTCAAAAAATTATGGATAAATTTCAACCTAGTGCAATAGTTCTTCAATGTGGTGCTGATAGTTTGTCAGGAGATCGTTTAGGATGTTTCAAACTTTCAATTAAAGGACATGGAGAATGTGTTAATTTCGTTAAATCTTTCAATATTCCAACTCTTGTCCTTGGTGGAGGTGGATATACTCTTCGAAATGTTCCTCGTTGTTGGACATATGAGACAGCAGTATTATTAGATACTCAAATATCAGATATACTTCCATACAATGATTATTATGAATATTATAGTCCAGAATATAGATTACATTTACCTGTGAGTAATATGGAGAATCAAAATAGTCCAAAATATTTAGATGATATAAAAATTCAAGTTTTAAAAATATTAGATGGAGTTGAAATTGCACCAAGTACTCAAATATTTACTGGACAAGTAGGTACTACTCAAATTCCCCCAGCATTGAGTGGTTATACAATGTCATCTCGATTGAGTGGAAAGTCGTCACAAGATGATTATAATGTTTATCATTCACAAATGATTGCATCAGATGAAATTTATCGTAATAAAGAATCTAATACTGCTTCAACAATTCAAAATAATAATAGTAGTATTTTGAATAAAAACATTCCATTATTCACCAAACCCCAGGCAACAACAGGTAGCACTTCATCAAATCTACCTGGTGGAGAAAGTTCATCCGTTATGGATATTGCTTAATTCATTGATACTCTTTATCTTAGGTTGGAATGCTGATTGTAATGTTGATATGTATGTTTTATTATGGTATCTTTATTTTAGCTAATTGATATGTTAATAGTAATTCTTCACTGATATATATTGACTCAACTTAATTATTGTCCAGATATTTACCAAAATTTGACGGTGGAATTCTGTTATATGTGGTGACAAACAATAGACAGTGAAATTCAATAAATGTCATAAAACTACCGTCAAACGATTTTAATTGAACTTATACTTACCTAGACAAGTTTATAAAGAAATTTATTCGCATCTACCACGTGAAGTTATATATTAATCCTATGAGCACTAAGTTAATCTGGATTTACTTCAGACTCCTGTTATAAAAAACGAAACGGTGGGTGGTACAGCAGTACCCTGGGTACCGGTATTATTTATATAATGAACAGAGTTATAATGAATAAAAAATATAAATATCGGCAAATATGTTAAATATAAATACATGTATTAGATATTCAAACTACTGCAAATGCAATGAATACACAATAATATCCATTATATATATTTTTTGCAACTTGCTATAAGTTGAAAAGTAGCAAATATTTTTAAAAATGTATATGGTATTATATATTGATACCAATACAATCACACAATATAATATTAAATAATAGCAAGCAATACCACTGGTATCCTTGACTTCAGAGCCGATTTGAGCCAATTATGACAACCGCTGATAAAAGTTAAGAAATATCTGCAATTAAGGAAAATAGTTAAATAAAATCCGAAATAATTAAATGCTCTATAGTATTTTATTTCGCTTGTTGAGCAACAACAAACAATACATTTTTGGGGGGACCAATACCCCTTTTTCATCCATAATTAAATATAGGATGTTAAATGTTCATTAATCCGAAAAATTAAATGCTCTATAGTATTTTATTTCGGTTGAGCTACACAAGGATAGAACAATACATTTGAACATTGGGGGGTTGATGTTGTTTGTCTTTTCGTTTTCGCCATCACCTCTTCATTTTACATGTTTTAAATATTGTATATGTTTCTAAACTTTATTATATTAACTAAATTTTAAGGGGTTCATTCAACGATTAGCTGTATTTTTTTGTTCATTACATCTAAATATAAGCTAAATTAAGAAATATTTTATGCGTGACGCTTTTTTAATTAAGAAATATTGCAAGTATATAAAGGTTAATAAATTAATTGTTCAACAGTATAAACAATTTAATTATTAAAACGATAAAATTTCATATTTATTATCATTCGAAAAAATATTAAGGAAAGTTAGTAACGTTACTCTTCTTTCTAAACGCAAGTGTGCTAAATATATTGCCTTCCCAAACACATATTGAGGCAACTTTGGTTCCAACCTTATTAAATAATATTGGAATATTTTGAATTCCTCCTTGAATTCCTTTCAGAATATCAACAAAGCCACTTATGCCAAAGTTGAGCGTGTATCCGAATAAAGCCACGCAAAGAACTTCAATTATTCCCCAATAAAAATGTTCAAACAAGTCCATTTTTGCCACAGTTAATACATATGAGTTATGAAAAAGAAAATAACAAAGAAAAAGTGTTAAGTAAATAATATTTATTTATGAGCCACTCAATTATTATACTAATCCATAAAATAAATAATTTATCGATAAAAATAAACCAAGTATAATAATTTTTTCGAGAAGAGTGAAAAAAAAACATGAAGGAGACAATAGAAATTGAAAACTGTTAGGAACATTTAAATTCAGTGAATAACAAATTACTTTTGGTTTCTGCTCTATGTAAGAGAATTAACTTTTCTTCTCTTAGAAGTGAGAGCTGTTTATAAAGCCCAAGTAGATAGGAACTATTAGAAATTTCTTCATCTGTTTTACCCTTTTCAAATTGTTCAATTCTATCCTCCAATTTTGTTATTCTCGCTTCTCTATAATGAATTAAATACCAAATATTAATTCATCCAATATCGATAGAAATTACTAAAATGCTTACACAGTTTCCATTGCGTCGTTATAATATTAGTTAAGAGTTATTCACCTTTCACCTTTGAAGCTTTGAAGCCATTTCAAAAATATCTCTTTCAGTCGTTAGCTCCGTTGTTATAAAATTTCAGACTGGGATAAATTACACAATATCCAACAATTATTCATATTAAGTTAGGAAGGAAGTAGGAATGAAGATTATAGATTATAATAATGGACTTGTCTGGTTTTGTTGTTATCTTGCTTTTTACCGTTTTATTTTAATTTACAATTATATGAAATTATCAGCAATTAGAGCTTATAACTTTCGTTATAAGAAAGAAAATTACTACCGATGAGTTTACATTGTGGTAGTTTAAATTGTGATTATAAATATATTATAGAAGATCCAACGGAAAAATTGTACTCTGTGGTACGTTAAATCCCAAAGTTCCCCTCCAACTGTTCATCAAATAAACAAATACTTTAATACCGTATACATGTGCAATAAATTACTGTAAGAGCATTTACTTATTTCGGACTTTATTTACTGTAACTATTTTCCTTAATTGCGGATATCTCTTAACTTTTATCAGCGGTTGTCATAATTGGCTCTGAAGTCAAGGATAGGTGGTATTGCTTCTTGCTAAAAATGAAATAATGAAATAATCGACTAATACAATAAGACAATAATACAATAATACAATCAATCTTAAGTTTTCAGATAATAAATACTCAAAATTATTAATTATTACGAGATAAATCCGCACGTACAAGAATACAAGAATGATTATATAATGTCACTCTGTTAGGGAATATCATTTATTATAATATAAAAATACGATTAACCGAATTTTCAAATATAATTTAAAAGTTTAACTTTAATATAACTTATATTCATCATATTATTGTACACAATTAAAGAAACATATTTTGCAGTTACAGTAAATCTGATTTATTTGAGGTGATTATAAGATCCAATCCACAATAACACTTATATAATATACTTGGACAAAAAATATTTAATTAACTATTAAATAGACAGTACTTTGCAATGTCCAATTTTATCAATCGTAATATTGAAATTGCACAAGATATGGGTCGCACACTATTATTGATTGATAAACTTGAGAATGAACCAACTCAAAAATATTTTTTAAATTCAGCAGACTTTTTAGTCTTCGATGCACGTGCAATGCATTTAAAACGAACAGTCAGACGACAAAAAGTGTCTTTACTTCTAGAAGAAGCTCGCCAACAATTGGTATTTGCTATGAAATATGGGAAAAAGTTTGTTATCCGATTAGCTGATACAGCAACAGATTTTATGGGAATATTTAATGATGAGAAGTGTTCTGATCTTATATTATCAGATTCCAGAACAGGCGTTAAGTGGTGTTATTTTCCATTAGAATTATTTCTAAATAGTGGATCTTTACTTCGTGATTATCCTCTCATCAATAGTTTATATCGTCCAGAAGATTTGGTTGATTTATTTGATGGTGCTCCGTTTTGTCACTCGGAATTTGCTATTTTAATAACGACAACGATTCCAATGAGTGAAATCGATCGTTTGCTTTTCAATGGTAAATTTGGCCTATCATCGAAAGAAAATTTCCACATTGATTTAGTCAACGATGATATGTTTGAAGAAGGATGAATTTCTATTATTATGATGTTTTGGTGCAGTGAAAGTGTGGTTAAAACTCATTAAGCATTGCAAACTTTTATTGTTTGCATTTTGTTGTTGTAAAGTGTCTTACTATGTGAAAATATTCAAAATAGAATGATTATGTTTGTATTTTTGATTGTCTAGGATCATGATTATATTGCATGTTATTATTTGTTTGAATTATATACAAGATTACTGAGGTTACTTAAATATTACTAAATTAAAGTAATTGAATAAATTACTAAACTGTTATTAAAATTAAAAAAACTTTTATCAAAATGAGGATTTGTAATTAATGGAACAAAAATGATATAATGGAACAAAATAATTTTCATTCGTTCATTATTACTGTTTATTCAAAGCAGTATTGTAAGCAAACTGATTGCAGTAGAGGAAGCGAAGAGAAGGTAACTACTCTTTTCAACTTGACTTGATTCAAGGGTTTCTGGGAAATGATCCCACACAAAATGTCGGACCGCTCCCAAATAATGATAAATAAGTGGAAATGAAACCGCAAATTTCGCTGCGCTACCGATCAAGAAAGTATTTCCAATCACAGATGCAACCGCTGGGACATCAACACCAACCAATGCCATTCCTCCAATTCCGGCAATACCTACAGTGTTTTATTAACTTATTTGAAATAAAAGTGTAAATGCAGTATTTATTATACATACCCACTGAAAGTGCAACACCTGTAGCTCTATTTGCAATAGAACTAATAGCGGTTATTGGGAAACGGTATATTGTCACATGAGGAGAAACTGGTCTTCCCTTTAGTGCTTGTCGTTCTGTGTATGGAAGTTGTTGTTGCGTGGTTGACTTTTGCGATAAACCACGAAGAGTCACACCGTAAATCGAATTATTTGTACTAGTTATAATACGAGTGGAAGATACGTAAAAACGCGTTGAATACATTTTAAATTTACTTTAAATTGAGATAGAAAATAATAATTGTAATAATATTTTAAAATAACGATATATATACTGTATGAATTATGAATGATCAACTACGCAGAGAAAAATATCGAACCAATATTAATACGGGACAGTGCTAGCAATACTGAATCCTTGGTTTTTAGCAGTATATATTGTTTCGAGTTGTCGATTTGTGATTTGTGGAATGTTTTTGTTGATGTTGAATAATTGATGAATTGATGAACAAAAAATATTCACAATAGTATTTCATTCATTCATCCATGGCATTCATTCATATTTTGAAATAGAATAACAAGTTAACTTTATATAAAATAATATAAACAGCTGAACTTTATATTTTGTTCGATTTAATCATGATTTTAAATTGATACTATGCTAAGTATCATTTGCATTCTCGCCACCACGGTTTCTAACTCTGACATTGAATAGAAAATCGAATTTAGAATATTACAAGCCTAGTTTTGATTACATAAATACTCTTATCATCTGTTTGAATGCAGTTTGCTACATCATTTTCAACTTCCAATAATTATTCTCAAGTCATTAATCATTTTACGGGATCAAATTGGTCTGAAAAATGGTTTCAAATTGGCATCGGATCAAATGATGATAATTCAAACATCAGAACAACAAATCTAACACGACATCGAAACTCTACACAAAAAAATCAAGTTTTATTTAGCGAGTTCAATAGAACTGGTCGTTATTGTGCATTTTATTGTGAATTTAACAGAATAGAGTTATGGGATATGTCAACATTTCCAACACCAGTTAGTGTGTTGTCTCTTGCAACTAAATCCAAAATACCAATTATAAAACAAGAATTGGAATGCAACGCTTTAGCATGGTCATATCATTCAAATTATCTTATTGGTATATTTGGAACAGGAAGTAAAAAACATCGTAAAACACCACAAATGATTGTAGATCGTACGATATATGTGTGGAATGTTGCGAAAAATATCTTGATTGGAGTTTATCGGTTAGTACATAATAATAAATATATGATTTAAGATTTAAATATTTGTTTTAATGATTGTCCAATTATTCGACAAGAAAATATGATATATATTATTAACAATTATAACCATAATTATTATGTTTTCATAGGATACCATTTTTAGTTACTTATGTGCTTACTCTACCTTGCATTGAAAATTCTGCAAAATTTCTTATATGCTCAAAAGATTTTGGTTCATTATTTATTTTGGATGCTATTAGTGGTTCTTTATCTGAAATAATAGCCAATAAAAATAATCATTTCATTTCAAATTTTCCTCAATTATTACTTAGCAATGGTCCATTTATGTTAGATAACAATCTTTATGAATATAATAATAGCAATAATAATAGTAATCTGTCAAACTCTGATAATAATATATTTTTTTATTGGAATGATCGAATAAATCCGAACAGTAATAATAATAATAATAATTCTCATGTAAATAATAGCGAGAATGATATAATTTATAATCAAAATACAAATGATAATCATGTTTCTCAGTATTGGATATCATCTATTGCGAAAGGTATAATATCGAAATATTCTTGTGAGGAGACTCACTCAGACAATAATAATAAAATTTTATTTACTTGTGAGATGTTTACAATTGGATATGATGATGTGAATCGATATGATTATTTATGCAATGTAATAATAACTTATTCGATCGATCATGTTGATAATAATAGAAACAATGAAAATAATAGTAATAGTAATAATAATAATGAAAATAATAATTATCATAATTTTGAGTTTAAAATATTATCAAGTATTCCATTATTAGATTTCCCTTCATTAGAATATAATAGTTATTTGTCTATCAATGCATCTAAAACAAGACTAATTTTGAGTGGTTCACGTGATCTTTATAATCGACAAATCATAAGAATTTATAATATAAATAATAATGATATTAAATTATTATATCAAATAAATTCCAATCGAAATGATGATATTTTTATGTATTCATTTATAGGATTTATGAATCCAATTGGACCTGTTCATGATAATATTATTGCTTTTAATTCGATTTTTCTTGATAGGATTGAAATGAAACGTGAACCATGCATTATTTTATATGATATTTCTTCTGAAAATGATGCGATTAAGCATGAGAAAATATATAATAATATTGATCATAATAATACCGAAAATGATCATTATATAACCCAAAATAGTAATAATGATGATAATAATAATAATGATAATAATATAAATAATAATAATAATAATAATAATAATAATAATGATAATAATAATAATAATAATAATAATAATAATAATATAAATAATAATAATGATAATAATAATAATGATAATAATTATAATAATTATAATAATAATGATAATACTAATAACGATAATACTAACAATATAGAAGAGGTCAATAAAGAGTTTCATAATGATATGATAGTGGATGCTAATAACAATAATAATAATGATAATGAAACCATTGATTCAAATTATGAAATAAAAACAGAAGACCAAGCTCATGATATGGACATTAAAGTAGAAGATACTATTACAGATAATGTTATCGATGTGACGAATCATAATAAAATCATACCTTCGATAATAAAAAAATCAATCAATGAGATTCCTTTCATTCAATTCATCCATTCAAGAATAATTCATCGTTTCAAACCCCCTTCTTCTAACACATATACTATTATTAATTCTCCTATACTACTGACACACTCATTAATTCCTCATAACAGAAATTACACAACCTCTTACTTGCCATTATTTATATCTATTGATTGCTTTAATAATGTATGTGCTATGCATCCCGTCACCGTGACTTCAGATTTCCCCGGACCGATGTATCCCTCTGGTTTTCAATTAATAAAAAAATTAGTAACATATGTTGAAAAAGAAGATGAATTAGATCGAGTTTTGTTCAATAATAATAGTAATAGTAGTAGTAATAATAATAACAATAATAATGATAATAATTTAGAAATGATAATAATTAACAGTGAGGCGATGAAGTCGAAATATAGAAAAATTATTAATAATAATAGCACTAATAATAATAATAATAATAATAATGGGTTTAGTATACCTCATACATATCGACCAATAATTCCAACTGCCGACAATATCATAACACGTGCTAATAAATCTCTAATCTCAGAAGGTCGAAATGTAACCGATAATAATAATGATTATAATAATAATATGAGTGACGATTCCGATCGTGAGCATGAAGCAGAGAATGAAAATGAACATAATCTTACTGATCGAGATGGTTTTGATTATCATTTCACAGATTTTCTTCCGGTTCCTCCAAAACTTAAATATGGTGATTTCAACTCAAAATTAATGAGACAAAAAGAGGTAATCGTTTCTATGATAATAACATTATTATTATTATTATTATTATTATTATTATTATTATATTTCTCCCATTTATGGCTGATAAGTTTGAACAAAAACAAATAAAACATGCAATTATTATGTTAAATTATTATCATCATTTTTATTATTATTATTATTATTATTATCTTATTTATTCTATTTTCTCTTTTGTATATTATCGTAATATTATAATAATCATAAAAAATTAAACTTTTATTTATATTATATGATAAACATTATAATAATGTTAAAATGACGTCATTTTCACAAATTTTCCAAATTGTTGATCATTTGTTGAGTTAAATGGAATAGTTCATTGTTAGCATTTTTCTTTATTAATATTACTATAATAATAATAATAATAATAATAATAATAATAATAATAATAATAATAATAATAATAATAATAATAATAGTTATTTATAATAGTAATTGTTATTATATATTATGGTATATATATTATAGATTGAGGATAAGATTAACAAGTGTGTGACGAATAAGCAATATGTCTCAAGAATGATCACTCAGATGCAGGTATCATATCATAATAATTCCTCCGATCCATTTGCCTAGTGACGAAGTTTTTGTTCAGCAGTTTCTCGTTGGAAATCGATATTTTCAATGAGAAACTTACGTAAACCTGCCTTTTACGCTGTTTACAGATGGTTTGCGCTGATTTTTTAAATGAAAAACAGCTGTAAAGAAAACTTCTACATCATGTCAAATGAATGGAGAAAGTATATCATACCTTATAATCATAAATAATATCATAAAATACCTTATTATAACAGTGCGATATTTATTATTGGAAAAATACGATTAGGAGCAAAATACATTTAAATTATTTTAAAATTATCTATAATTATGATGATAATAATGATAAAATTAACAACAATAACAATAATAATAATAATTGTATGTTAATTATATATTTCTTTCTTTCATTATTTAACATTTTATTGACTTTCGCATGTGTGATTATGATTAGATTGAAGCTGCACAAAGTCAGTTTCTTACAGAAGAATCGAAAGAAAAGCGACGATTGAATCAGGTAACCTATAATGACTTCTATTATTATTATTATTATTGCGATTATTTTATTATTATTATTTATTATTAAATAATGTATATTTTTAACAATCTCGAATTAATATTATTAATTATATTTAATGCCAGAAAAATTATTGAAATAAAATTTTATAGCTTTGAAAAATGTTATTATTTACTATGAAAAACACTTTCTTTAACTCAAGCTATTTAATTTATGAAATGTTTGTATTATGATTATTTTAGATTGCTCGAGCTGAGACTAAACGGCAGAAGTTACTCGATGATGAAATGCGAATTAGACAAGATAGACTTGATAAAGAAGCGATCAATGCTTTGTTGCAATTAAATAATCAACAAATAAGCAATGGTTACTCTGTTCAGAACCAAGCCAACCAATCCATGTATCATAATACACATAATAATAACCATAATATTTACGACCAAACTCATAATAATAATAATAATAATAATAATAATAGTAATAGTAATAGTAATAATAATAATAATAATAATAATAATAATAAT
>VKHH01006178.1:6266-24521 GCA_015144975.1 Epipyxis sp. PR26KG
ATCCTTAGGGTCAGGTATAATATTCCCAAACTCGTCGAACCCAGGACCACTAGGTATCATATCCTCAGGATCAGGGATCATATCCTTAGGGTCAGGTATAATATTCCCAAACTCGTCGAACCCAGGACCACTAGGTATCATATCCTCAGGATCAGGGATCATATCTTCAGGATCAGGGATCATATCTTCAGGGTCAGGGATCATATCCTCAGGATCAGGGATCATATCCTCAGGATCAAAGATCATATCCTCAGGATCAAAGATCATATCCTCAAAATCAGGGATCATATCCTCAGGATCAGGGATCATATCCTCAGGATCAAAGATCATATCCTCAAAATCAGGGATCATATCCTCAGGATCAGGGATCATATCCTCAGGATCAAAGATCATATCCTCAAAATCAGGGATCATATCCTCAGGATCAGGGATCATATCCTCAAAATCAGGGATCATATCCTCAAGATCAGGGATCATATCCTCAGGATCAGGGATCATATCCTCAGGATCAGGGATAATATACCCATCTTTATCAAAGCCAAGACCACTATTAAAGTCTTCGTCAGAAGAATCATCGAAATAAATGCGAGGCATAGTATGTTGAAACTGGTTCATTAAGTTAACGCATGTTGAAAAGTATTTCCGATCCGCGGCTTCGCAGGCTTCTTTTGTCCGAGCTACTTCTAGCTCGGACTTTCTATCAAGATAGGCCTGTTTAAGGGCAACATTGGTTTTTTTTATCGCAGCATCGCGATCTACTATTTCAGCAAGGTCTTCTTCTATCTCTCTTTGCTGCAAATCCTCGTCAGGTATAATATTCCCGTCTTTGTTAGTATAGTCATCAAAGCCATCATTGCTTTTTTCTATGACAGCATCGTCGTCTTTGTCCTTGTCGGACTCCGAACAACAAGACGCCTCGCCGAATTGCGAGCTAAAATACTTAAATAAATCAGTAGATTTAAGGAAGTATACCTTTTTCTCTGTGGCTAAACTATTCTCTAAAAGTCCAATTACTGGAATGAAAGCGACAAAAAAGAAAAAATAAAAAAGAGTAGCTCCCATACCTAGTTCTATGTAAGGAGTTTCTACCGGTTTCTGACCTACCCAGCCTAACACTAAAAAGTCAGAAACTAAAAACCAGTAGGCAATGCCAAAAAGCGGACGAAATGTACTACTTCTTACTTTTGATGTATTTATTAAAGGAAGTATTAACAGAATAAGTATTGCACTTATCATGGCAACAACTCCACCCAATTTGTCTGGTATAGATCTTAATATTGCATAAAAAGGTAAAAAATACCATTCAGGAACAATATGAGGAGGAGTTACTAATGGATTTGCCGGTATATAGTTATCACTATGTCCTAATATGTTCGGGTAATAAGTAACAATAAAAGTGAAAAAAAAGACCAATACAAAAAGAGAAAACAAATCTTTTACGTAAAAATATGGGTAAAAAGTAATATAATCAACATTATTATTTATTCCTAAAGGATTATTTGAACCGTTTTTATGAAGTAAACTTAAATGTATTATAACCAAACCAGCAATGATAAAAGGCATAAAGTAATGTAAACTGAAAAATCTATTTAAAGTTGCATTACTAACTGAAAATCCACCCCATAACCATTCAACCACGGCGTTTCCTACTAAAGGAATTGCAGAAAACAAGTTGGTTATTACAGTTGCACCCCAAAAGCTCATTTGTCCCCAAGGCAACACATAACCCATAAAAGCTGTAGCCATCATCAATAAAAAAATTATAACCCCAGAAGCCCAAAGTAAGCCTCTTGGATAAATATAAGAACCATAGTACAACCCACGAAATATATGACAGTAAACGACAATAAAAAACATAGACGCACCATTTGCATGTAAATATCTAATTAACCACCCATTATTTACGTCAGCCATTATATGCTCTACACTTTTAAATGCTAAATCGATATGCGGAGTATAATGCATGGCTAAAAAAGCACCCGTTATAATTTGTATTACTAAACATAAACCAGCAGAAGATCCAAAACTCCACAAATAGTTTAAATTGACAGGTGTTGGGTAACCTATGATATGGGAGTCAATAAAAGAGAAGATATAAAATTTATTTGTTCTTTGTTGAGACATTTTTATTGTTTTTTTTATATTATAAATCTAATTTCGAAGCTATCCAAGATGAAAATTTATCTACGGATACTCCTTTAACAACAATAGGCATAAACCCATGATTAATTCCACAAATTTCACTACATTGACCGAAAAAAAGACCTTCTCTTTTTATATATAAAGATGCTTGAGTTAATCTTCCAGGACATGCATCGACTTTTACACCAAAAGACGGAATTGCCCAGCTGTGTAAAACATCCGCAGCAGTTACTAATAATCTAATATGGGTGTTTACTGGTAAGTAAACTCGATTATCAACTTCTAATAGTCTAAAACGACCTAATTTTAAATCACTCGTTGAAATCATATATGAGTCAAAATTTAAATTTTGTCCTCCAGATAATGTTACGAAATCAGAGTATTCATAACTCCAATACCATTGATGACCTACAATTTTTAAAGTAACAGCAGGATCAATTAATTCATCAATGGAATATAAAAGTGCAAAGGAGGGAACGGCTACAGCTAATAAAATTAAAGCAGGTATAATGGTCCACATAATTTCTAATAAACTAGAGTGTGTAAAAACATTTGGTTCTTTTTTTGTTTCATCGTTAAAAGAAAAAAAAATTTTGGCTAATAACCAACATACAAAAAGGACTATCCCTAAAATAACAAAACACAAATAATTATGGAAATAAATCATCCCTTCAAAGTTAGGACTTGCAGGATCTTGAGTTCCATATTGCCAAATTTCTGGTACATCACAATAACTTATCAAATTGAAAAATTGCATTTTAAAAAAAACAAAACTAAAAAAACTAATTTTTTAAACTTGGATTCTGGTTGTGAACAATATCTCCTCTTATTCTGTAATAAAGAATAACGATAGCTAATCCAACAGCTGCTTCAGAGGCTCCTACAGCCAGAATAAATAATGAAAAAAGTTGTCCATACATATCATCTAAATAAACTGCGGATGTCAAAAAATTTAAATTAACCCCCAAAAGAACTATTTCAATTGACATTAAAATTAAAATAATATCGTTTTGATTTCGAATAAGACCTATAACACCGGACATAAACAGTATAGAGTTTGATATAAATTGTGTAAACAACATAAAAATACTGGTTTAATTTGAAACGTTTTTAGAATCTATTTTGGTACCTTCTGTTAAAGTTATATATATTATATAAAAAAACAGTATGGCTGAAATAGTAGAAATCATAGATCCAAAAGAAGCAATTGCATTCCATCCAGAAAAAGCATCAGGATAATCTGGTATTCTTCTCGGCATACCCGCGAGTCCTAAAAAATGCATAGGAAAAAACGTTAAATTTACTCCTAAAAAAAATAACCAAAAATGTATTTGGCCTAACACTTCAGGGTACTGTAAACCAGTTATTTTACCAATCCAATAGTACCACCCTGCAAAAATACCAAATACTACACCCATTGATAAAAGTGAAGTAACAAACCAGCGCATAGATCGATATTAACGCACCGACTTTTAGCTCCAGAGAGTCCTTCCCGAACCCGGCGTGCAACTTTAGCTGCACCGGGCTCTCTATTTGTGTAACTACTTATTTTAAATCGATAGTCCTGAAAGTTTGGGAAGAGCAATACCAGCGGAAGCGCTATTGTGAGTCTTAACAAAAAATCCGACTTTGTCACATATTATATTTTTTTTAAATGTTTCACATTATAAAGTTCTAAGTTTTCGTTGCTGTTATAAAAACAGAATTTTTTTACTTAGAGCATATTTGATCTTGTTATAAGTTAAAAATTAAAATTGCTGCTTATAATCTATGAAACTAGTGACTATCTTCCCATTTTTTAGAATCAGCAGCTTATTACCAAATTTCGAAAACACTTTATGTTTAGTTCGCAACTTTAACTTTGAAGCTAAAGTAAGGGCACATGACATTTTAAGAATATAATGGATTCGTTGCATTAAGCTTCGATCATCTACAAAAGAATAGTAATTTTCTATTCTTTTGTAGATTTTGGAAAAGTACTTTACAATATGCTCTTCCGTAAATGGGATGAGCCAAGTAATTTTGATTGGGATATGACGTGTTTTATGTAAGAAACCTTTGCTTTCCAGTCGTTCTACCGTCTTTTTAAGAGGTAATCGGAACTGTGGTCGACTAAAAATTTTAGTAACCTTGGTCTTTTTATTCTTTTTGATTTGAAGGCTCGAAACCGATATGATTCGTATATTAACCCCTAAAAACAAAACGTTATTCCTTATTGCACGAGTAACTTTTGTTTTTAAAACATTTAGCGTCAACTTAAGCTCGTCAAGCAAAAAAATCTTTAATTTTTCCATAAACGCTTTTGCTTCTGCTTTACTTCCTATTATTCCAATCAAGAAACTATTTGCGTACCTTATGTATCTTAAACGTTTAAATGAAGAATTTATAAGATTTTTGCTTGGCATTTCAACGTTACATGCGTGTTCAACACTACTTTTTTTACGAGTTAAACATATGTATTCCAAATTCGATCTACAATAATCCTCATGATCAGAGGTTTCTTGTTGTTTCTCTATCCACACATCAAGCTCATGTAGGTAAATATTATTTAATAACGGGCTAAGAATAAAATCTTGTGAGATTTCATTCTTAGTAAGATAGTAAATATGATTAAACACGTACCCAGCTTTTACCAATTTCCAGTAAAGACATAAAAATCCTTTATCTTGAATGCGTCGTTTTAGAATACTTTCCAATACATGATAATTTATAGGATCAAAAGACTTTACACTGTCTTTTTTTATAAACCAGCGCATGTTACTGAAAGTTAGTTTAATTTTCTTAAGAGCTGCGTGGCAACCTCGCCTTGGTCTAAACCCGTAAGAGGTGTCTTTAAATGAAGGTTCGTAGATTGAATTAAGAACAATTCTTACCGCCTCTTGAACAATTTTGTCTTTCGATGAGGATACATCGGAAGAACGTACACCCGCAAAATCTTTTAGAACTATTCTACGTTTGACAGATGCAGTTTTGTATGTCCCACTTTTTAGTTCTCTAGAAAGTTTTGAGAACCACACAAAATTTATTTCATCCAACATTAATGGATCCACACCTTTGATTATATTTCTTGATTTAGATTTAATCTTAATATATGCGGCTTGTAAAATTTCTTCAGAAGCAATAAGATCTATAATTTTAGTGTTTACATAAAAATGATCCTGCATATTTAGGTTTTGTAGCTGTTGTAATCTTTCCAAGCCCGAAGGAGTGGTAGAAAACAACTTACACAAACTGATTTCCTTCGCTTTCAAGGTATTTTGGTACCTTCGTATTAATGCAAATGCAGTAGCAGCTACTACGAAACCTCCGTACTCATATTCGTTTCCAAACTTAGAGTATCCCGAGTTCTTACAAGTACAACCTCTATATCCTACGTTTAGGTCCGTCCTCTCTTTAATCGCAGATATTCTGCGCAGATCGCCTGGTATTCCCAGCGTCCTTACCACTACGTAAAGCAAGGACCCCTTTTTTATGCGATTTACTACTTCACTAGTAATGCCACTTCTAATGCTCTTAGAGAATTTGGATTGACGTTCGTTAACCTGACCGTACGTAGGCGTAGCTCGAGAAAGAACTCTTTCATCCCCCCTTTTCGAACATGCTATAGTCTCTTCACGGTTTCCAATGATAGATAAGTTCGATGCTTTAATACAAAACTCTAACGAATTTAGGAATACTTTGTATATCATGTTATAAGACATAATTAGGTTATAAGTAATTAAACGGCGCACCATAATGAAAGTGAGCAACTACATAATAAGTATCATGCATCACTGCATTTATACCTGAGTTTGAAAGCACAACTCCTGTTACACCTCCTACAGTAAATAGAAATAAAAATCCATATGTAAACAACATTGGAGTTTTAAAAGAAATAGACCCTCCCCACAGAGTGGCTAACCAACTAAATATTTTAATTCCGGTTGGTACAGCAATAATCATTGTTGCTGCTGTAAAATACGCACGAGTATCAACATCTAAGCCTACAGTGTACATATGATGGGCCCACACAATAAATCCTAATACCCCTATGGAAACCATTGCATAAACCATTCCTAAATAACCAAAAATCGGTTTTTTCGAGAAAGAAGATATAACTTGACTAACAATACCAAAAGCAGGAAGAATTAGTATATATACTTCTGGATGACCAAAAAACCAAAATAAATGTTGATATAACACAGGATCACCTCCTCCTGCTGGATCATAAAAAGTTGTACTAAAATTTCTATCTGTTAATAACATGGTAATAGCTCCACCAAAAACAGGTAACGATAAAACCAATAAAAAAGATGTTACAAGTACAGACCAAACGTATAAAGGCATTCTATGAAGAGTAACACCGGGAGCTCTCATATTAAAAATAGTTGTAATAAAATTTATAGAACCTAGTATTGATGCAGCTCCAGCTAAGTGTAAGCTGAAAATAGCTAAATCAACAGAAGGACCTGAATGAGCTTGAACGCTGCTTAAAGGTGGGTATACTGTCCAACCTGTACCAGGACCTGCTTCCACTAATGCAGATGATAATAATAAGATTAAAGAAGGAGGCATTAACCAAAAACTAATATTATTTAATCTTGGAAAAGCCATATCAGGAGCACCAATCATTAAAGGAACAAAAAAGTTTCCGAAACCTCCAATGATTATAGGCATAACCATAAAAAAAATCATTAAAAACGCGTGCCCGGTAATTAAAACGTTATACAATTGGTAGTTACCACTTAAAATTTGACTTCCTGGTTGTGCTAATTCCATTCTAATAAGTATAGACATAGTAGTACCGAGCACACCAGAGAATGCACCAAATATTAAATAAAGTATTCCAATATCTTTATGATTTGTTGAAAACAACCACCGAGAACAGAATGAATATGTTTTATTGTTTAAAAGAGCAAACATGTATTAAAAAAATCGATCTTAATATACGAATTTTAGACCGCGCACTGAAAAAGCTGCAACTATTTGCGCGTGATCAATTACAAACCTGGGTAGTAATCGATCAAGAACAAGTAGTCCGCCTTTTTAATTACTACTTGAGTAATTAAAAATTCGGGATTGCTAAAAGGCATTTTTGCGTACAAGTCTATTAGACTCGGAGCCTCTGCTATTAAAGCATCCTGTAACGCTTTAATACCGTCCGGGACCCCCCCCGGATGCTCTTTTAGATATTTTGACAAAAAAATGCCGAGTTCACATTTTCCGTTGGAATCCCCGTAAAGCAGGACCTGTTGGCCTTCCTTGTTTATACATAGATTCAACTGTCCCCACGTATCGGTTACATTAAAACACCCAACAGAGAGTATTTTACCGGCTTTTTCACCTAAATTGTGATGAACACAAACTTTAGAAGCTGCAATTGCAGGGGCCGGAACTGTTGGGGCTATGAAAAGCGCGCTTTGAAGTAAAGCGGATACTCCGAACTGCTGCCAAAATATGACAACAACTATAGTACCAACAAATAAGAAAGCAGATTGTAACATTGGCTCCTGAATCAAATTTGTTGAGGATTCAACAAATTTAGAGACAGAAACGGGCTGCACATTACTTTTTTCTGTAAAAATCAAAAAAGATGCATAATGAAATAAAAGCATAATAATGTAAAATGAATTCGTTTTTAATATATGATTTTTAAACCGCGCACTAAAAAAGCTGTAACTATTTGCACGTGATCAATTACAAACCTGAGTAATAATCGACCAAGAACAAATAGTCCGCCTATAACTTGAGCAATTAAAAATTCGGGATTAGAAAAAGGGATTTTTGCGTACAAGTCTGTTAGAATCGGAGCCTCTACTATTAAAGTATCCCGTAATACTTTAATACCCCGGATGCTCTTTTAGATATTTTGCCAAAAATATCCCCAAATCACATTTTCCGTTGAAATCCCCACAGAGCAGGACCTGTTGGTCTTCCTTACCCATACAAAGGCTCAACTATCCTCACGTATCGGTCACATTAAAACACCCAACAGAGAGTATTTTACCGGCTTTTTCACCTAAATTGTGATGAACACAAACTTTAGAAGCTGCAATTGCAGGGGCCGGAACTGTTGGGGCTATGAAAAGCGCGCTTTGAAGTAAAGCGGATACTCCGAACTGCTGCCAAAATATGACAACAACTATAGTACCAACAAATAAGAAAGCAGATTGTAACATTGGCTCCTGAATCAAATTTGTTGAGGATTCAACAAGTAGAGAGACAGAAACAAACTGCGGATTACTTTTTTCTGTAGAAATGAAAAAGGTTTCATCTTATAACTAATTTTAGTTTGCTTATATAAATTTTAAACAGCGTAATTAAAAAGACATTAAAAACATTTTTGTTTTTAATAATTGTCTAAATATGTATTGAGGCTAAAAACAAGCAGACAATGTCAAAAAATGGACAAAATTTACTACTTCTTACTTTTAGTACATTTATTAAAAGAACTATTGCACTTATCCTGGCAACAACTCAACCACGGCGTTTCCTACTAAAGGAATTGCAGAAAACAGGGTGGTTATTACAGTTGCACCCCAAAAACTCATTTGTCCCCAAGACAACACATAACCCATAAAAGCTGTAGCCATCATCAATAAAAAAATTATAACCCCAGAAGCCCAAAGTAAGCCTCTTGGATAAATATAAGAACCGTAGTACAATCCACGAAATATATGACAATAAACGACAATAAAAAACATAAACGCACCATTTGCATGTAAATATCTAATTAACCACCCATTATTTACGTAAACCATTATATGCTCTACGCTTTTAAATGCTAAATCGATGTGCGGAGTATGATGCATGGCTAAAAAAGCACCCGTTATAATTTGTATTACTAAGCATAAACCAGCAGAAAATCCAAAACTCTACAAGTAGTTTAAATTAACAGGTGTTGGGTAACCTATGATATGGGAATCAATAAAAGAGAAGATATAAAATTTATTTATTCTTTGTTGAGACATTTTTATTATTTTTTTTATATTATAAATCTAATTTCGAAGCTATCCAAAATAAGTTAAAAAATTTTCTGTTCTTGATAGTTGTCTAAATGTATATTGAGACTTTTTGGATACATTAAACCTTAAAGTTAAAACGATACATCCAACTAAGGCAACCAATAAGACTAAACCTATAATTAAAAAACAAGGTAAAAAATAGTTATATAAAGTTTGGCCTAAAACATCAATAGTGCTAATTAAATCAAACCGCTGTTCATCTTGCGAAAAGCTTTCTTTTGCTTGAAAAATACGCCCAAAAAAGTAGTCAAAACTTAAAAGTCCAATAATAATTAATTCAGATGTTGACATGTAGAGCTCATTTTCTTCTTCTATATTTTTTATATTTATCATCATTACGACAAATAAAAATAAAACTGCAATTGCACCTACATAAATTATTAAAAAAATAATTGCAAAAAAGTCAAAGCTTAAAAAAAGTAGGCAACACAGAGCAAGACAAAAAGATAAAATTAAAGAAATAACAGCTTGTATTGGATTGAGTTCATCAAGAATAACAAATCCCATCATAGCTAAAAAAACGCAACAAGAATAATGCAAGTAATCCATCTTTTATATGTGTATTTATTTCGGAATAATGTGACTTGAACACATGACCTTCTGTTCCCAAAACAGATACGCTACCGACTACGCTATATTCCGTACAAAGATAACGAGAGCCGGGCTTGAACCGACAACATTTGGACTATGATTCCACTACTCTACCAATTGAGTTATATCGTTTATTGAATGGAAGTAATCGGAGTTGAACCGATAGCTTTATGCATGCAAAGCATACACTCTACCAATTGAGTTATACCCCCCCCCCTTTTTTTTGCGGACAACGAGATTCGAACTCGTATCACCTGCTTGGAAGGCAGAAAATCTACCATTAATCTATATCCGCGAGTTAAAATTTCATATTATTTTTTACACGTTTAACATCTATATATTCTGTAGATAATAAACTAAAATCTGCAACACCACTACTTGTGCAACTTTTTAAAATTACAATAGTATTTGTGTAATAGTCTATTTCAACAATACCTGTAAAAATTTTATGATTAACATTATATTTTTGGAAATTTTTTTCTATTTTCATTTTTGAATTCACAAATGTTATAATATCACCCTTCTGTAAATAAGTATTGCAATCTATTTTTAAACCGTTAACTAAAATTAAGCCATTTCTTATTTGTATACATGCTTCGTATGTAGTTGAAAAATAATTTAAATTCCATAATAATAAATCAACTCGAAACTCAAAAAAAAGAAAAAAAAAATTTAGGTAATCTTTTTTTTTATCTTTTTTTTTTAACTTTCTTTTAATTAAATCTTCATTTATATTATTGTCGTATGAATTTGACCAAGTCTTTTTAGAAAAAAGACAATTTTTGTAATTTTTTTTTAGTCTCTCCCAAAAACCCTTTGAACTTTTTTTACGAAATAGGTTAACCGGTAAACAAAGTTCTTCTTTATTTTTTTTTTTATTTTTTTTTTTAAAACGTTTGTCAGTTTTATAAATTCTTTTTTGTAAGGAACGAACTAGTAGTGTTTTTATAAACAACCATTTAGGACGTTTAAATCGCAATATTCGTAAAGGAAAACGTTTTATTTTCGAACCTAAAATAAAAAATGTTTTATATTTATTTACGGCTCTCATAGTTTATTTTTAATATCTGATTAATAAGGCATAAAACAAACGTTCCTTTATTTAAGTTTAATACATTGTTAAAAATTTTGTATTGTCCTATTGAATTTAAAGAAATCTCTGAATGAATTTCATTTACCAATAATAAATTTTTTTCGAAAAAGATATTATCAGGAACTTCCTTACTTGTATTTCCAACAAATAAAAGCATGTTACGAGTTTCTTGTATTTTAACAGGTTTTTTCATCTTACCTGTTTTTTTAAAACTTTTTAATTCAGAAAACATTGTCATTGTTTGAAATTTATTTTCTAAACCACTCTCTAATAAACATTCTTTAAATAAACATTCTAAATATGCATTTTTGATTACTATTTGTAATAAACATATTTCTGCTCTGGTTAAATACTGAAGATTCCTTATAAATTGTTTTAAACTTTTATTTGATTCTAACAAATCAAGAAAAAACATCCGTTCGTGTTTAATGCTAGTTATTTCTTTAATTTTAAAATTAAACTCTTTATTGTAACTTAGCAACAAAAAATCAGAATCTATTAAGTCTTTTAAAAATTGTAAGTTTGTTTTCATTATTTTTTTTTTATTACTTTCAGTTTTTCCTTTTCGTATTTATAATAAAGCCCTTTTCCTTTATATGAATCAGGAATTTTATAAGAACGAATTTTAAATATAAAATTGCCTAAAAATTCTATATTATGACTCTCGAGACGCAAACCCTTTTTTAATAAAACAATTTTAGTAATTTCTTCAGGTATTTTTAAATAAATCAAATGACTAAACCCTAATTTCAATTGTAAGACATTAGATTCTTTCAATATATTTATTTTAAAACCTAAACCTTTTAAGTAAAGATTGCCTATTTTGACTTTAAAATCTAAATATTTTTCAAAAGTAGAAATAAAAAATGTACATTTTGTACAATCTGTTTTATAAAAAATCAGAAAAATGTTTTTATTTGTATCTGAAAATACTTTTACGTCTCGCGGAAGAAAATAAAACGTTACTTTTTTATAGTCTGTTTTAACAACCAAAGAAGGTTTATTTTTATAATAAAGAAAAGAGATTCTTTCAAAAAGGTCAAAACTATATTCTTTTTTTTCTATTTTTGTCATAACCTTTTTTAACAAACAAAATAAAGGACGCCACCTATTTTAAACCGTTTACACTCATTAATGGTACAAACTCCTTGGTTTGTTGAAAAAAAAAATGTTTTTTTCTTTGTTGTCAATTTACTAATTTCTTGATAGTTTAAATACACGCTTTTTGAAGGAGTGGAAACAATTTTTAAACTATTTAATAAAAAATTATTCTGATAACAACGAATGTGTACAAATGTATAAAACAAATTTTGTTTTTTTATTATATTGTATGAAACAATTAATCCCTCTTTATATAAAGATTTTAAGATTTTTGAATGAGTTTTGTTATATTTAATAAAAATATGTTCTTTATAAGATAAAGAGCCTATCTTTAATTGACTTAAAAAGTTGATAAGCTGAATATTCACGTTTTACATTAATTTTGTTTATAAAATGCCCAAAATTGGAGTTGAACCAATGGCACACGGATTTTCAATCCGTTGCTCTACCGCTGAGCTATTTAGGCAAAAATTTACATTTTAAAGGATTTGAACCTTTATCCGATAACTTAGAAGGTTATTGCTCTTCCACTTGAGCTAAAAATGCTTTACTAAATGTATCAGGAATTGAACCTGAGACCTTCAGATTAAAAGTCCGCTGCTCTACCACTGAGCTACACATTTATCTGACCTCTACGAGAATTGAACTCGTATTCTTTCCGTGAAAAGGAAACGTCCTACCTTTAGACGAAGAAGACAATAATGGGCAAAAAATGGGATTTGAACCCATACAATCAAAGTCACAATTTGATACTCTACCTATTAAGCTATATTTGCCATATAAAAAATCTGCTCTTTGAACGGGAATTGAACCCATAACCTATTGATTAACAGTCAACCGCTCTACCATTAAGCTATCAAAGAATTTTTTTATTGAAGAGGGGACTTGAACCCCTACTCTTGCAGAATCAGAACCTAAACCTGACGTGTATACCAGATTTCACCACTTCAATTTTATACAGACGAAAAGGGGCTCGAACCCTTGATTTTGATTTTGGAAACCAACGTTTTACCACTAAACTATCCATCTAAAATATCAGTCCAATCAAAATAATTTTATACAAAACCACCTTGAAGTATTAATTGGCTATTAATATTTTTAGGTTTACACATCAGTATCAGTTTTACAAGCAAAAATTCTTTTGAACTACAATATAACACTAAAGTAATTTTATGTTTAGGTAAATAAAAATGCTCTTTTGACTTTTTATTGACGTGTGGAGACTTTAAAAGAACGATACGTTTTGCCGTGTAAGGAATTGTAATAATAGAAACTCTTTTCTTTAAAAAACTAAAAAAATGTTTTTTTAAACTTGTTGCGTAAACACGCAATTCTGAAGGAATCTGAGAACGTAAAACAATTGACGTCTTTAAACACAAAATTTCTTTCATAAATATTTGCTTAAAATGGCAAAATATTAAAACTAATTAAAATCGAAAAAGTTGCCATAAAATAAGCAAGCGACACAGGTAAAAAAACTTTCCAACCCAACGACATTAATTGATCGTATCTATAGCGAGGTAACGCAGCTCTTATCCAAACGAATAAAAAAACGAAAAAACAAATTTTTAATGCGAACCAAAAAGAAGATCCCGATAGAAAAGATAACGGCGCTTGCCAACCGCCAAAAAACAGTATTACATTTATTGAACTCATTAAAAGCATGTTTGCGTATTCACCGAGAGAAAATAACGCAAAACCCATAGCTGAATATTCTACATTGTAACCTGAAACCAATTCAGCCTCTGCTTCAGGCAAGTCAAAAGGATGCCGATTTGTTTCAGCTAACGCCGATGTAAAAAAAGCAATAAATAAAGGGAAAAAAGGAACAACATACCAAATATGTTTTTGAGAGTCTATTATTATTTGCAGATTAAAAGATCCACAACAAACAACGACAGTAATCATTATAAAACCAATAGAAACTTCATACGAAACCATTTGAGCTGTTGAACGCAACGCGCCTAAAAAAGCATATTTTGAGTTACTAGACCAACCAGACATGACTATTCCATAAATCCCTAGAGAAGATACAGCAAGCAAGTAAAGGATTCCTAAATTTAATTCAGCCAAAATAGAATATTTATTGAAAGGTATAACAGCCCAACCCATTAAACTTACAAAAAAAGTAAGCATAGGAGAGACAATGAATAAAGCCTCACTAGAACTACTTGGTATTATAGTTTCCTTAACAAATAGTTTAAAACCATCAGATAAAGGTTGAAGCAATCCGTAAGCGCCAACAACATTAGGACCTTTACGTCTTTGAATAGCTCCTAAAATTTTTCGTTCCGCCAAAGTAAAATAAGCAACCGAAATTAAAAGAGGAACAACTATTATTAATATTTTTACTAAAAGTACAAACCAAAGCATTTTTAAATTTTTTTCTGTGTTGGAAAGAACGGGATTTGAACCCGTGATACATATTTCGTATGCTGATTTAGCAAACCAGTGCTTTAAACCCCTCAGCCATCGATCCTAAAAATTACTTAAATTTTTGTAATACTCTCTTTTTTTTTCTTCTTTTTTTAGGTGACCTACAACCATTGTAACATTTTTTGCTTTTAACACAAAAAATAAGGTTTCGAACTTTGTAGCTATATTTTAAGTTTTTATATAAAAGTTTAATGAGATGTTTACGTAATTTTTTCGGTGCAATTAAAACTAGTATTAAACTACAATTTTTAAAGTTAATTCCACTCTGTGCAAAAAATGAAGATATAATAGAAGGAGTTGCATATTTTAAAGATTTTTTTGTCACTTTTGTTTTATAATCTCCTGAAGATCTACTTAAATACACAAAATTAGACCTTATGTTTTTTAAAGTGCAAAAAACATTATTAGAGCTAAGTGTTATAGTTAAATGTTTACGAAATCCCTTAAAACGTTTAAACCTGTATAAATGCTTTAAATAAACATTATAAAAAAAAGATTTATAAAATTTCGTTCTATAAGCAATCTTAAAAAAATTTCTTTTTTTTCTTTTATTTATCGGAAAATAATTTGAATTATTTCTGCTTTTTTTTTTTTGATATATTTTGTTTTCTAATGGTTTTTGCATTTGTATGTGTTCGTTGACCTCTTACAGGAAGATAAAACTTATGCCGCAGACCTCTATACGTTTTTGATTCTATCAAAAATTGTATTGCTTCTTTATTGTAAGAATTAAGTTTTTTATTTATTATACTATTTTTTAATTTAGATTTAAACAGACGTCTCCCCTTGTTTTTAATATGAGGTATATTAAACTTTGAATTAATACCAAAAAGTATTTTTATTCTTTTAACAAATAAGTAAGGAACACCTTTATTAACAGTCTCCCGTGTTAACATTTTAATCTCGTTTTTTTTGTCAAACATTCCAAGTTTTTAATATATTATTGTAAAATTTTTACACAGCTTCTTTGCGCAACTCTGGGCGGGACCGGCGCCTGTTTCATCAGCCCTCTCATAATTTTTTTTATGCTTGTACAAGCTGCACAAAAAATTGGAGCTGGGCTATCTACATTTGGGCTAGCTGGGGCTGGGGTTGGAATCGGATTTGTTTTCGGTTCCCTATTGCTGGCATTTTCTCGTAACCCCGGTATAAAAGATGAACTGTTTAAGTTCGCAATTTTAGGTTTTGCGTTAACTGAAGCTATTGCTCTTTTCACACTCATGCTATCCTTTTTAATTTTATTCATTTAAAACTAAATAAAAATTGAAGATAGTAGAGAGAATAATCGAAAACAGCGAGTTAACACAAATTCTGATTACTAGAAGAAGAGTTGACACTCTCCACAGTAATTTTTAAGAAAAGAGAAAACAATTTTTCAAAACAGTAAAATAAAAAAGAATTAAAAGTAGTAATTTCGCTAAAGCACAAGTTGTTTAACTTCACAAATAAAACAGGAATTTGCCCTTTCTTTTTTTTAAAGTATAAAGCCATCTCGTCGGTATCAAAAAACCGTCTTAAAGATAAAGAAGATTTAGAACGTTTTAAAAATAAATTGCTACTATTCAGCAGACCATGAGAAGGTAATATGAAAATTGATTCTTTTTTAACAACTAAAAAAGAACACTCAATTACATAGTAAAGAGAACTAAGTAAACGGTTTTTAGATTTTAGTGAATATAACTGGCTTAAATAGAGTCTATCTTTTCTTAACATTAGTATTTTTATATTTTATTTTTAGCATTTTTTTTAAGAAATTAAAACTAAAATCCTCTAAAGCAAAAAGAGCTATATTACCGCTGTTACTTGCTTGCTCCATTTTTTTTAACGGAAAATCTAAAAAAGTAATTTGTCTATTTACGGAGAAAGCATTAAAAAAAGATGTTCGTATTTTGCCTAGGAATTTTGGATTTCGAATTGTAAGTACTGTTTTAGGAGGTGGTAGTACTACTATTTTTTTTTTCAGATTTTCAAAATCTTTTTTTATTACTTGATATATAACCCAAAAACCGAAAGGAGTAAAAACAACAGTTTCAAGCTTTTTTTCGTGTTTAAATGGAAAATAATCCACCACAGAAAATTTAGACAAAATGTTTTTGTCTTCATAAATCAAGCCCTTAATTTTTTCATGTTTTGTTCGTCGTAAAATTATATCTTTAAAGATTCCAAAACGTTTTTTTTGTAATTCTGAAAAAGAAAACCTAAGAAAACTTTCAGACAAACAAATTTTTTTTTCAAGACGTTTATAAGCAAAGTCATGATTTAAAAAAACTGAATTTAAATTGAACCGTAGACCCTGTCTTACTTTAGATCCAGCAAAGTTCTTAAAGCGTCTCGTACAACCCATTGAAGAAGTTGACATTAGAAAGGCTAAACGAAAAAAAGAATATGAAGAATAAAAAGCGTATTTCGAATGACTTATTGGCAATGCACGACCATGCGCAAGGAAAAGCAATAAAAATCCTTTTACAAAAAAAAAAACAAGCCAAAGATAATCATTTTTCTTCAAAACATCCAAAATAAACTGCCTCATTGCTGGTTTGTAGTGACTCGAAGGCATAAACCCCCGAAAACCTGTAGAATAGCAACGAAACCCGCCCCTTACGGCAGAAAGCAAAAAAAATAGTTTAAAACCGAAATTTTCATCTCTATGAGTAAAAATCTTTAAATTATTTACTATCCAAGTAGCTGCATTTTTAGCAGATAAAACGTAATGACTAAGAAAAGATGTAAGTCTAAACGAAGGTACATTTTTATGACGATAAATAACTCGAGTTGATAAAAAAGAACTACCAACAGCCTTTTTTGAAAATTTGCCAAGTTTTATATGACTTAGCAAATAGCCATCATCTAAAACGAAAACATTATCCAATAAATCGCAACGTACATAAGATTTATAATACAAAACAATATTTAACTCCTTTAAATGAGTTAAAACGGAAGTTCCATTGTTTAAAAAAAATTTTTTTTGTAACATATATTTTACGTTTAATTAAAAATAACTTTTGTTTTTAAAGGAAATCTATATTGACCTGCCTTTAATGCTATAAGAGCTAAAGGAATAGAGCTAGTTTGTATACTGCAAATTAATGTGCCAACATTAATCTTACAAGACCAATGATTAACGGCACCTTTACCTTTACCCATACGTACTTCTAATGGTTTTTTACTAACCGGTATATCAGCAACAAGATTTATATTTACTTTACCACATTTTTTTATCGCTTTTGTAACAACAAAACGAAATGCTTCTAATTGCTTCGATGTTATTCTGCCAAAAGAACATGCTTTTAGACCAATAGCACCAAAATTGAGTTTATTTAATAAAAAAACATTAAACCCTTTGTTCTTTAGACAGCCTTTTTGCTGTTTTTTATATTTTGTTTTAGACGGTTCGAATCGCATTTATTTTTTTTCTATTGACCCAAAACTTAAAACCAAAAACACCGTAAAATGTGTAACAATGTAGTTTATAAAAGCTTACATCTAAAGAAATTGTATTTATTGGAACCGAACCAGAAACAATATTCACAACACTTGAACGAAGTTTGCCTTTTATTTTTCCAGAAAGGACTAATTTTAATCCTTTTATTAAAATAACTTTATTGTCAAAATGACTTGTGATTTCATTAAAAACATAGTTTAGAAACAAAATATATTTAGAATGATGCCTTTTTGTCAATATTCGAAATATTTGACATAATGTTTGCAAGAAAGAAAAATTAGGCTTATCGAACCGTAAAAATAAAGTAGTTATTTTTATAAAATCAAGAAACAAATTAAAACGTCTAGAAAACAGAGCTTTAAAAAATTTTTTAAAACTAACGTATAGAGCAGCCACTCTTTTTTTAGAGACCTTTTTGTTGTAATTTATAATTTTATTATATATAA
>VKHH01006179.1:0-24517 GCA_015144975.1 Epipyxis sp. PR26KG
AATAATAATAATAATAATAATAATAATAATAATAATAACAATAATAATAATAATAATAATAATAATAACAATAATAACAATAATAACAACAATAATATCAGCGATTCTCTTCAAAATAAAAGCGATAATATAATGAATGAAAGACTAAATGTCCGTACAAGCCATGCAAATAAAAATGACTTATTGCAACAAACAAAGTTCATCAAATCATTCACTAGATCCTATCAAAAATTAAATTTCGTTTCAAATAATTCCATGAATGATAATAATTCTCATTTACATGATGATTATTTCATCATATTCGAAGATGATGCATATGTCAATCCTCATGATATCATATCATTTCATAATAAAGTATCATTACTAATTAATTCTACTCCAAATGATTGGAATATTATTTATTTAGGATATTGTAATGCAGTGAAACCAATAAGAAATAATGTGAATAAAATAAATCCTAAAAGCAATAATATTATAATGAATAAACATAATCATATTGGAGTCACAGTGGACAAAGTAGAATATAATTGGTTGTTACATGCTTATGTTGTGAGGGAAAATGCTATTCCGATTATTTTACAGCATTTGCCAATCTCTGCACCAGTTGATATTTTCATCGCGACTCTAGTACATAAGAAAATCTTAGTGGTATGTACATAGTATGATATGATTATATGATTTATGAGAAAATGATAAATTCTTAGAATATTGTTTATGATAATCTCGATGCGAGTTAATAAATCAGATTATTAAAGTATGTTTCATGTTCTATGTACCATAATCTGATACCGTCCTTAACATACTTCTATTTTGTTACAAGAATAATCATATTATTATTTCATAAAAATCTTTTCTATTTGATCATATTATTATATTATCATAATATTAATTAATTCAGAGTCTAGTTTTGTTTCATAACTTGACATGTTTATTTTGTGTTTACTCATTAGGCTTATGCCCCATCTATACCATTAGTTTACCAGCGTAGTCATCGAATAACTATGTTTACCAATTCTTCCATGGACAATGATACAGATATCATCAATTCATCCAGGTTCATCAGATACTTGCCAATGAACATCACAAAAACTATTCAACCTAAAATAACAACAGGAAACAAAAAGAGAAAAAGAAAAATAAAATAATTCAGACTTTATTGGTTCAAATCATACATAACTGTACATACATCCCTGTCATGATTTATGTATGCTTTTGGTTTATAAATTGACCAAATATTATAATAATTATTAAATAATGATTTCGAAATTATCGAAATTATTGATGAAGCTATTTTCATTCATTTATCATTATTTTGACTTGCCGAAATTCGCAAAAAACCGGATTTTAAATACTCATCTTTTTTAAATGCTTGCACAAATGATCAACCATCATTACACAAACAACCAAACTATATTATTATTATTATTATTATTATTAAAAACAAGATGTTTTTATCTTTTAAAATATAATAATTATTAAAAAGTAATATAATTTTATAGTGTTTATGATGGTAAGAAATATCAATCATATCAGGCATAAAAGCATTCAAACTTCCAATTGTTCCTTCAAATCACCATTCTCTTGCATTTCTTTCACAATGTCCAACCCACCAATCAATACTCCCTTCACATACAATTGAGGATAAGTTGGCCAATCTGAATACTTTTTTAATGAACTTCTTACTTCCTCATCAGTCAAAATATCAAAATGTGTGAAATTTATATTTGATTTATTTAAAATATTAACAATATTTTGACTGAATCCACATTTCGGATTATTTGGTGATCCTTTCATGAATAATACCACTTGAGATTGATTAATTAATGATTGAAGTCTTTGTTCGATTGTTGGAACAGTAGGGGGGGTTAATGCCATTAGAATCGAATCGATTCCTAATTGTTCATTTAAATTTCCATTTTCTTGCATTTCTGTGATGATATCTAATCCACCAATTAATACACCTTTCACATATAATTGAGGATAAGTTGGCCAATCAGAGAAAGTTTTCAATGAACTTCTAACTTCCTCATCAGTTAAAATATCAAAACTAGCGAATGGAATTTCATTGTTTTTCAATATTTCAACTGTTTTTCGACTGAATCCACACTTTGGTTGTGAAGGCGACCCCTTCATAAACAGCATGACTGGTGCTGTGTTGATTAATTCGACCAATCGATCATTGATGCTCGTATGACTAGGACCAGCGCTATTGTTACTGTCCCCATCGGCAGCTGTTGTACTTGTGATATTATTAACTTCATCATTCAACTTTTTTGTCATATTTGATAATTCCGACGGATTAACACCTTCTAAGCGGTCAATGACTACAATAGCAATAACGAATTCTGATTAGCTTATACCAGTAGTGATATATCAAAGAATAGACATACAACATATTCTAGTCATTCATACAATCATTCATACAACATATTCTAGTCATTCATACAACATATTCTAGTCATGAATAATTAATTGATGCAAAATTCATAAAAAAGATGTCAAGATGTGATTATACAGTATGACGATAATAAAAAGGTTTACGCCATACCTTTATTTCCTATTATAGCGACAAAAGTAGGAACCACACTAATATTGAACGCAATACTTATATCAGTTGCAACTTCAGCTTCCACCAAATAAAATTTAATGTTGGGATATTTACTAGTCAAAGCTTCGCAAATGCCGTGCAATTGTCCACCAATTCTACTGGGTTCGTGCCATGAAGCCCAAAAAAACAATATATTTTTTGTTAATGTTGTTTGAAGGGAAGACAACTCTTCCTTCGTTGTTAGTTGCTTGACGGACATATCTGATGATATTAATAATTTATATCAAAGGGACACTTTTACGTCTTTGCATACATAATATATACTTTTTTTAGGAAGAATGGAATGGTAGAATGGATGATCTTTGATCCCTTTGATAAAATTTCAAAAATGACATATTAATAACTACATTCATGTGTAATCTACAGTATATTTTATTTTTGTTATTCCCCAAACCCCTAACTTTAACCCAAAACTACAAAAAATGAATGAATTGAATTATGAATTAATGGAGCAAATCGCAAATTATTACACAACAAGAAAATAATATATAAAGTTCATAAGTAAGGAATTGGAATTATTCTCCACCTTTCAACATAGCTGGTTGCTCATGTTGAATAGTGTATAAAAAATTTAATTGATAACATTGATATTCCCTGTGATAACATTGAACATTTTCTTCAAACAATGAGCAACAAATTACCATTTTCAGCCGTTAATCTGGCTGGTGATAGTTCTGAAGAGGATGAACCAATACTTCCGGGAGATAAGTTGCTTCTTGAAGAAAATTCAAATAGTTTTGAAGCAAACAAAGTTCCTGTCTCTTTACTTTTGGTTAATCAGAAAGATGAAGATGAAGTCGACGAGCCGTTGCCACTACCATTGCATAAAATTCAAGTAAAATCAATTAGTAGCAGTGGCTTGATTGAAAATGAGTCCATTGATAAAAGAATTATTGGAAATTCTTCAACCAATGATGCAGTTGTTGCAACTGCTGTTGTTCAATATCCAATTGGATACATTTCAGTCGAATATTCTGATTCCTTAACAGCAATAGCTGCTGATTCATGGGATATAAGCTCATGGATAATATATTTAGAAGAAGTGCAAGCAGGGAAAGGTGGTACAACAACAATAACCGAAGCTTATAATCGAATTTTGGAACGATTTCCTCGAGCATCACAATTTTGGATAAAATATATCGAATATTATATAAATAAAAGAGATTTTAAAGAGGCAGAAGAGCTCTTCAACAGATGCTTATCAAAATGCAGAAATGTAGATTTATGGAAGCTATATTTATCTATGATTAAATCAAATATTCAATTGTCTGGCAATGACAATCAGTTGATTAATGAACATCGTAAAAAATACGAATTAGCATTTGAAAAAGCCATCGATAGTATTGGAATGTTTTTCGAATCATTTCCAATTTGGAGAGAATATTTAGATTATGTGAAAGGATGGAATGATAGTATTTTAATTGAAACTGGTAAAAAAATGACGATGTTGCGTAAAATTTATCAACGTGCAGTATGTATGCCAATGGATCAAGTGGATGAAATCTGGAATGAATATGAACTATTTGAAAAAGAAAATGGTGAAAAATTTGCTGAAGTGGTATTACCTGAATTTAACAAAAAGTTTTTACATGCCAAAAGTATATTAAGAGAACGCAGAAAGTTAACGAAAGTAATAGTATTCGATAGAGTAGCGACACCACCAATGAATTCAAATAGTGAATTACAGCAATTAGATGCATGGAACCTGTGGCTGAGGTAAGTCATATATTCCTATATTTTTATTATAGTTATGATAGTTTAAATATCTATTTTTTTAATTCAAAAATTGCTGATAAATACGTTTAACTATTATTATAATGGCAAATTATCCATTACTAATTATGATTATTATTATGAACAAGATACGCTGATAACTTCTCTTATATTTTTTGTAATAATTATTATTGTTCCATATTAATATATTTTTATCGTTTTCTATGATATTTCTCAGTTTCTTTTTCGAATCCTGAATAAGATACAAATAATTTATAAAAATTATCATTGAAATCTATATATTAAAATAAAATGCAAAATTGTAATATAAATCGTTTAGCATCTTTTGTGTTTATAATGGTTTAGGTTTGAATTAGGCAATCCAGATAACTTATCATTAGACTTATTTAAGTCTATGTTGAGATTAATCTATGACATGTTTTTATGTTGTTTCCGATATCATGCAGAAATATGGATTTCATTAGCGAAATTCGAATTGCAATATAATGGTTTGAATGAGTCAAGAGCAGTTTATCGAGAAGGAATTGAAATTAATTTTAATTCTGCTCTTTTACGTACAAGTTTTGCAGAGTTAGAAGAAGCATCTGGAAATGTTGATACTTCAAAAGATATTTTAAAACAATCATTTGAACAAGTGACAACTGGTTTCACTTTTGCAACATATCAACGTTTTGTTCGAAGATTATGTGGTTTAGATGCTGCAAGACAATTATTTAGTGAGACTTTGCCTTTAAGAACCACAAGTGTTGATCATAATCTGATTATTGAGGTTCGTTATAATTATTGACAAGATTTATTATTATTATTATTATTATTATTGATTTTTGTAGCTTATTTTGAATTCTGAACAGATTTAGATAATTTCTCTTAAAAAAATTAATTATTATTTAATTTTATTATTAAGATGCAATTATCTTTATTAATTATAATTAAAATAATATGCTTGATTTATAAAAATATTAGTATCCATTTTCCTCTCATTTTATTAAGTGTGATTGTATGAAACAAGTCATGTGAAGAAAATTACAAATAATAATTTTATCAACAAAATATAATAATTAATTATTAAATATTTTCAAAATTATGTTTTATATTTTTAGATTTTTATGGCACATGCGAAATTAGAGTTAGAAGTGAATGCAAGACATGATATTGCATTTAAAGTATTGAATCTCGCTCGTTTAAATTATCCTCCATGCATAAAAAACATGAATTTTATTCGTTCAATAATATATGTTTTAGTATTAATGGGTGATTTAAACCAAATAAAATGGATGTTTCAAGCAGCAATTGATGATATTAAAACAGCACGAATAGAATTAAGTAATAATTTGATAATTAATAAAACTAATAATAATAATAGTAATAATAACAATAATGCTAATAATATGAAAGATAATCGTAGCAAAGGTGTGTTATTAAGAGATGAGTATGAGTTACAAGAACATCAATTACGTATAGAAACAATGCTTAATATGTCTGATCTCACTCGATTAAATGAGTTAAGAGAACTAAGAGATCAAGCGAAACAATTATATGAAGAATTCGAACGGACACGATTAGGTATGATTATAAGTAATTCTACTAATAATAATCGACAAGATGAAATAAATCGTCAAAAAGCAAGTATTGTTGAGTATGCTTCTGATGTGATTGAAAGATATCAAAACATTCATTCGATTAGTAATATTAGTATTATCATACCAATGAATGAATATGATACAGAAATGAAATTTAGATGTCAAAATAAATCATATTTTGAATCAAATATGATGTTAAATAATAGTATTAATCAGTTTAATTCGTTAATGAACAACAGTACAATGCTTGGTAGTGATAAAGGACAGTTTAATAGTATGAAAGCGAATCGTGATACAATTAATATGGGTGCTGAATTCCATTTGTCATTATCAGGATTACCTATTATTATAAGAGATTTATTATCGAAATTACCATTACAAAATATTAATGTTACAAATTCTTCAAATAATAATAATAATAATGCTACTATTCATGATATTGAAGGATTTATTAGACATATGAAGACTGTTATATTACCACCACGTCCCGCTATTATTGAAGAAGTCACAGCAATGGATGTCGATAATAATGATAAAGATGTGTTAATGGTTGGAGCTGGAGTCAATGGTGATGATCATAATCAAGATAAAAATGATGAATTAGATGATGATAATGATAATTTTGATAATAATAATGATCATGGGAATGGAAATGGTCGCAGTGGAGTAGATGACATATTCAGACAACGTCAACGAGCGAAATTAGTTGTTTGATTTAAAAATAATAGTCACATAATAATAATTTGAAATGATAATATGATGTGATATAAGAGTTGAATGTCATTCTTATACTGTATGAGAGTGGATATGTTAATAATAATCAAGTATGACTTAAATAATTTAAAATAATAACTTTATAATTAATTGAGTAATATTTGAGATAGAATTATAGTTATTAACAAATGAATTGATTAATGTATGAAAGTTAATGTTAAATAATAATGATTGATTGGTGAATAATCGATGATTTTTAATTATTAGTTTTTAAAAAATATTCTTCGCTGAGATTTAATTGAGTTGCTGCACTCCATTGCACGTTACACAGCACAGCTGAAAATATAATAAAATATAATGTATATATAATATATATATTCGTAACAAACTTTAATTAATAGAGATTTATAACAAATAAACAACATATTTCACTTACTTAGAAACATGATTTATGGATCATATTGATCATATTTCATATAATTACACTTTCTTCGAATTCCAAATCATACTCCGCTCTATTGGACAAAATGTAGAAGTTTTCTGAGCAGTTTTTTTCTCGTTGGAAACTGGCTTTAAACAATAGTCTCGATGCCAGATATCATAATTCAAACGATATTTTTAGATTTTTGAAACTTGTTTGTAAAAAGCTCCCGGGTCAGGTTCAAGGTTTATCAACCGTCTGTAAATGGCGCTTAAAAAGGCTGGCATTCAAAAGGTTTGGTTGAAAATGTTTTCCACTGAGAAATAGTGCTTCTAACATTTGATCAAACGGAATAGGAAGTAAAGGAAGGAGATGTCCATTAATTTTAGCAATATTTTCCATTCATTGTAATATACTCTATTAAGAGTTATATCAATTCATCTAACGAGATTTGATTTTCGAAAGGGATTTTAGAATTATAAAAAAATTATGTGTCCCATTTTCATGGACAAAATTTTTTCCCATTAAAAAATGTGTCACGCCTCAATAGGAAACATCCTTCCTAGTATGTTAATTATTATTGACATTAAGATACTTTTTTTTAATAAACTTAGTTTTAGTTTGATTATCGTGAATAAAACAATAGTTATTGATTAATATAAGTTTGCAAAATTTGAATAATTCAAAACGAAACCTTTATAGCATCTCTTAATAATAGTGCAATGAGAAGCAATAAATAAAATAGTTGCAATTCGAAGATTAAAACGAATGAAAATCATATTTCAAAGAAGGAAATTTTGTCTTACAAGTAAAAATATAGAAACTTCCACCAAATTCTACTTTTTCTTAGTATTTTTATTCGAGGTTGAGTGTAAAATATTCCAACAATACACCAATATATTTAATATTATCATTATTTATTCTGAAACTACAATTCTATAAATCATAACAATTGATATCAAGATACAATTCAAGATGTGACTGATGTGACTTATCATCACACATCACTCATACATATTGAATTAGGATATTAAGATACCATATGATAAGTTTTATAAATTATTATTTCGAATATTTCTATTTTGGTTTCAAATATTATGAATGAAAATTATTATAAGAAGGATTATTATTATTCATATCATTTAACTTTTGCTTCACTATGCCAATGTCACGACAGTCTTTACTATAATAATATAAAATTTTAGAAATTAATAATAATAATAATAATAATAATAATAATAATAATAATAATAATAATAATATTAATAATAATAATAATAATAATAATAAATAATAATAATAATAATAATAATAATAATAAATAATAATATCGAAGTACTTACTCGTCTCATTCGTAATAAATATTGATCAGTTAATTGTTCGATTTCACGAAATAATGTTTCACATAAAATGTTTCTTAATAGAATTGAGATATTAAGTAGATTACTCACAGCAATCTAAAAATAATATAGGAAAATAAAATACAAATAATAGTTTTTGAATATGAATATGAGAATGAATATTAATAATTAATTAAGTAATCTACTGAATTACACTTACTTGTGCTTTTGATGAAATTATGGTTGTTTCCAATGATAGTTTATCTTTCGAATTTTCTGATTTGTCGTTTTTTTCAGATTGCATTTCTTTTGATAATAATTTATACCAGTCATCTAATATCTATATTACATAGGAAATAAAAAATAATGTGAGCGACACAATCTTATTTCACAAGATTATATTATTATTATTATTATTATTATTATTATTATTGTTATTATTATTATTATTGTTTATTTTGAATACCTGTACTTTAGAGCAAACTGCAGATATAATAGTAGTATACTCAGTCAATTCCTCAGTTGACAATTTAGAAGGTAATGCAATCACTAATCTCTGAAACCCAACCTCTGCATACTTCTTAACGTTTTTTCCTAGCGCTGATACGATGTTTGAAAATGATCGATTCGTCTTTAAAATAATGAATTGTCAGAATAAAATAAGCATGATTGAAAGAATTCAAATCGATGAGAATATATATAAGATCTGTGATTCATTAATTTAATAAACATGCTCAATTTAACATGATTTCAAATTTTAAGCATTATATTTTTTCGAAAAATAATTAATAATTAATAATAAATATTAAGTAAAAACTAATAATGCTTACCGTTAATTTATTTCCTCCAGGTGAAGACTGTATATTACTGATACTTCCAACTGAAGATCCATCATTTCCATTTGAATTAATTGCATTATTATTTCCGATTTGATCTATTGGAACAGGTTGAAGGGATGGGATTTCTTTTATATAAGGGAAAGGTTTTGAAAGTTGATTTTGTAATGATATTAATGCTTCTTCAATTATTCCGAATGCAACACAAGCAAATTCTAATGACACATCATCTACTGAGAGATATAAATTATCAATATTATCACTGATCAGTGTCATTATAAACTGAAAAGCAGTTGTTTTAGCACTTAATCCAGATATTTTCACTTCTGGTTGATTCCAAACTTTTTTTGGTATAAAAACTGATTCAGTTAAAAATCCACCAAATTCAATAGTTTTCTTAATATTTCGAAGATGCCAATATGGTATTTCTATTACATTACTTGGCAATACTTCAAGAGCACGTGACGGTTGAGATAAGTCAGAAAAATTAGATTCATCTTGAAATACCATACGCTTTTTCTTTCTTTCTGCTGCTGCTTTTGACTGACCGCGCTTAATGATTGCAACATTGTTCGCCTATTTTGATGGGAAAAACGTATGTTACTTCAAATATGTTCAAATATGAGGCTAATAATGACAACAGTATTTCCTGTAATTTAACGATTCCTAATTGTACATACATTTTAAATCTAAAACAGTCAATATAGCTATACCTTAGCAGTTTCTTGTTCCCTTAAATATTCTAATCGGTCATCATATTTTGTTCTTATTTCCATCAATACTTTCCATTCATTAGATTTATGAGGGAGTTTGTTTAATACTTCGTCAATATTTAGCAGTGCTTTATCGTAATAATCACATGCTCCTAAATAATTTGATGTTTTATCAAAATGAACTGCCGCAAGGGATAATTTGAGTGCTTCTTGTGTTAAATTTAAAACATCTTCAGTTGAAGGATCGCTATTTACAGACATTCTACAACAACTTTATGGGGAAGATCTTACTGCTATTTAGGTAAATATATCCAATACTGTTCCTTTCTGTTAGTTTCACCTCCAAATATTTGAATCTGGTCTTGGGATTTCCATAATACCATGGAGAATATTTCATATTTTATTTTTGTGTGTGAATATACGGTAACTTTTACACTTGCTATTTATTATTATAAATTTATCATTTACTTCTTTTGCTTTTATTTTTTGTTTATTTTTAAATTTCTGACATCAAAAAATAATATTTAACTAATAAGTTATCCATTCATTCAGTTCTAGAAGGGATTTTCATTCATTCATTCATACATACTTTGTACTTTTTGTGCTAAAATAATTATATCCAAAGTTAGTCATTTAAAATAGTCACCAGTAAGGTAACATTACAGCGAAATGCTTAGAAATCGTACAAAAATGATGTTTATATACTGCAGCATTATTTCCTTTATTAGTTTGATTTGCTTGAAGCAATCAGACTGCTTTACATTTTCGTTATTGAAAACCAATAGTTTTTTTCACTTAAATTCTAATAATAGAAGACATCAAAAATCAAGCAATCAACTCTCGCAATTTTCAAATAGCTTAAAATACAATTGCCAATTGGTTCAACGGATATCATCAGCTCTCTTTTGCGAGCCTAATGTCCAAGAGGACGAAGAAGTGGAGTCAACTTCAACCATTAACGAAATAGATGAACTTGATAACGTAAGTATACTATTGTACTTCTGTACTTTGAGACTTAATTTTTAAATTGATTGCGGATTCTTTCGTTAAAAGCTGTATAATACTGTAAATGTGATAGACTCAAAGTAATGTCACAGATTCTAGTAATTCAACTGATCCTATTAAGGAAGCAACTATTGCATATGAGAAATCATTACAATTGGAAGTAAATAAACTAGAAAGTATTCTTCGAACTGAACGAGTACAATTAACTAAACTAAAAGATAAAGCTTCGGAGAGTGGAAAGAATGGTTATTTTATAGTACAAGCACAAGTTAATGATTTTTTGGTATGTACCGGTATAAGTGTATAAGTGATGGAGATATTAACCCGCTTCAATTGTCAACCCCTTTCATAATCAAAGAAATCGACTTAATAAATACTCTTATCATTAAACATTAACATTTTTAAAGTTATTTTTTGTTGTGTTTTTTGTATAAGAAAAGAAAAACTGTGGAGCAGAAAGAACGTGTACAACAAAACAAAAAAGAATTTGTTGTAAAAATGTTACCAGTTGTTGACTCATTCCGTTCGAGTAGGGAAATTTATCCTCCTACTACTGATCGTGAGGAAAATATGCATAAGACATTTGAAGCATTACTAACTGGCGTGTTGAATGTATTTGATAAATTCGGATTCAAAGATTTTGAACCAGGTCAACTAGAGATTATGTATCATATTATTGTTGAATATCAACTTAAATAATATGATTTCCGGTTTATTATTGATAATATTACGATTATTTAAATTACAGAAGTTGGAGATAAGCTTAATGCTTTGAAACATGAGATAGTTCATGTTGAAGAAGCTGATGAAGATGGGATAATAGTTTCAACCGTTAGAAAAGGGACCATTAATAGCGATGGTGAAGTTATAAGGTAAAGTTCATCTTTGACTTCTTCTTCTTCTTATGTCTCCAATACATTATTATTATTATGTGTTTGATCACTCATATGATGATTTATGTTGATGTGTAGGAAAGCACAAGTGGTGGTTACAGCGAAGCCTAGTCCAGTTCCATTAACAAATGATAATAATTCGAATGATCAGATCGATGATGTAGGAGAAGAGGAAAATGAAATAATCAATGAGGATACTAATACTAATGAAGAATAATTTATTTGAATAATGTAACTTATTTATTAAATTTGTTAAGAACGATTAATGAGTAATTTTTATTTTATTATTATCATCGTCACTTAAGGGTTCAATGTATCATGCTGTCATGATAGTAAAGCGTGTTAAAATAACTTTTAAAATAAAATTAAATCTTGTCAAGAATGAATCAGATGGGAAATGCTGAAGACTATGAACATAATGTGAACAAATTGGAAATGGCTATTATTGTAAAATATATCCACAGTAGATATGAAAACTCGTCCAACAATATAACTAAATTGAAATACCATATTAGTATAAATGATATGATACTATGGGATGCATTTTACAAAAATATCACTTAAAACAAAAATAATGATAGTATATCGGATATTGGTGTGAAAATAATTTAGTTATTTAATAACTTATCTTCTATATCGCACTTGACTATTGAATCATACTTAAATCATAAAATATATCGAATCTCATGAAAGAGATTTTTTTCTTACATTTTCTATAAATCCAGTTGTATCATAAATATGATGTATGCTTAAAAATAATAATAAATTATATACCATATTTTATTCTTTTGTAAACCATTTGAATGATTATTATCTCACAATGTTTCATTCACAAGATTCTCATTTGATATAATCATCCAGTAAAGACAACAATCCGCTATGAATAATATTAAATTAATGAACAAATTATAGGAATATTATTGTATTTATCCAAATGACCATACACACATTAACTAATATATTTAAACTTGGAATAATTTTAATTAAACAATAATAATCGAAAAATAATAGAAATAAATTAAATCACAATCATAAATGTAATAAAATAATTGTAGAGTATTCTTTATATACACTTATTTTGTTTCATAAACTTAACACTACACAGTCGCACAGCCGCACAGTGCAAACCGATGAATAAATGTAATTACATTATTCTCCTTCTCTGATATTATAATAATATTTATGTTGAGCTTATATGTCGCTTAGTGTAACAAACGTAATATAAGATCAATAATTAAACAAATAATTGTTTGATAATTTTGATTTACCTTTTATAATTCGGATATATCAATCCCAAGTTATGTTTTGCTAAAAATTGTTTGATTTTAGAATTATCAACTCGCTTACTTCCACCACGTATTCCTTTCCTAGATTACATTTTATTATAATTTGAAGTCAATTTATTGAATATATATATTATTCCGATGAATCAATGGATTAATGGATTAACAGTACAAAAAAAATGAAATATGGATATATAATTGATAAGAGTTATATAAGTTAAACGTAAAATATTATGTAAAATAAATGTGTGAAATTTTGAAACAATAATTTATTAATCCTTTGAAAAAAGATTATGAAATTTATATATTATTTTTAATGTGATATATTATGATATTAATAACCTACTTGGAATGAATATTGCTGTCATTGATAGGAGGATAATTCAATAGTTTGAAAGCATATTGTAAAACCTACTTGTAAAATTATCAAATCTAATTAAATAAATATGTGAATAAAATTGCAATATTATAATATGACATTATTTACAAGGGCATGGTGATATTATAATTTACCATTTTATTATTTATTATTATTTCATTGGGGGTCATCAATAATATCCAATTAAATATATTACAAACTAATAATAAGAATCACCTAGAAATTTAATTATGAAAATAAATAAATTACCTCATATCTTGTGCTTGGTATATTATCAACAACATTATATATTTCATTAGGAGTTGGATGATAAATGGAGCATTTAATTATATGAACAATATCTTTTACATTTATTCTTGAGATATAAATGCTATTGTCACATCCTATTCCAGTCATATTATTATTTTGATTTGTTTTTAAAATTGTTTCAAAAATGTTGCGTTTTTTACCATAAATACCACCTAATCGAAAAATATGAATAGGAAGTGTTTTATTTGCTATTATTGGTAATTTGTTGAGCCAAATATTCTCTGCAAGAATTCTTGCTTTCATTTTTAATTCATTTGGATGCATAATAGAACTATCTACTTTATAATTAGATACATCAAATTCTTCGTTTACCCAAGTACCATTACAATTCCCATATACTGATGTTGATGATAAATATCCTATCCATCTCAAGCAAGATTGGTTATTATGAAACAAGTTTAATTCAGCTGAAGTAATCGTGTCATACACAATATCATTGCTTGTCTCATTATTATTACTATTATTAGAATTTAATAATGGTGGTATAGTTGAAACTAAATGAGTACATGTTAATAAATCAGAATATGCGTCTTTTTTCGTGTGTGGAGCAAATATACCATCTTTAAACAAGTATGTCTTCATTCCTTTCTTTTGAAAATATTCTACCTTTTCAATCGACGTGGAAGTACCACATACTGTCCATCCATCATCTGAAAGCGAATTCGCAACTTCCATTCCAGTATATCCTAAACCAAATATAAAAGCTTTTCTGTTCAGTATCAAATCATTTTTTTGAACATAGGAGAATAATTGCACAGATCTCCCCTTGTTCGCCAATAGTTTGAAGTCAAATTTAACTGAAGCTACGATATTAACATGATGAAATCTGGAGTTGAGGAATCCATTTAATAAAGTTATTAACGGAAATATAAGGAATCTGAACATTTACTACAGATTTATAGTTGCTGTATTTTATATTTTCCACATCACTGGTAGAACTATACACTTTCAATCCACCTCCAAACAGAATCGTTGACGAATATAAAATTTCATTTATGTTGCTGAATCGTGAGATAATTGGAATTATAAAAATATAAAAAATTATTTAAAACATTTTTAAAAATTAAAATAAGTTTGATGTTTGATAGTTTAATCATTTCCTCGTTTTGTTGTTTGTTGCTTGTTGGTGGTCGAGATAAGAGATTGAGAGAAGATCAACAAATCTGAAGATCGACAAAGTGATAATTATAAGTATTGTTGTTGATTTTTAATTTCATTCGTTGTGTTGGAATAATGATTTTATTATATCTGAAAAACCCGCCGGTTTCCAGGTTTCCAGGGTTTTCCACACCACTTTTTGCATTTTTGTTGAAGATTTTTTCTTTTGTTCGATTCTATAAATTAACTTACCGACGATAGCTTTGCTTCACATTATTCAAAAACATTATAATAAGCTTTTAAAATGCTGAAATTAACTTATTTCAACATACCAGGTAATTACCTTCTGATATTGGTGCGACAGTAAGTTTGTTGAATTAATTTATTTACTTTAGGTCGAGCATATGCTATTCGAGCTTGCTTTAATATCGCTGGAATCCCATTCGAGGATGAAACCATTACCTTTGCTCAACTCACTGAACGTAGAGGACCAAATGGATCAAATGCTCAAATTCCGCTTGGTTCTGTTCCTGTGTTGACTTTACCAAGTGGGGAAGTTATTGCTCAAAGTGGTGCAATTGTACGTTATGCTGGAAAATTAGCAAAGCTTTATCCAGAAGACTTTGAAGAAGCACTTAAGGTCGACGAAATTATAGAGACTGTAACAGAAGCATTAAATTTTCCAAATCACTCTGATCCAGAAATTAAAAAGACTTTAAGACTTGAATATGCTTCAGGAAAATTGAAGAAGATCTATAATTTTTATGCGGGAAAAATGGAAGCCAGCGGAGGATCTTTTATTGCAAACAAAAAACTTTCTATTGCTGACATTTTGCTGTATGCGCAATTAAAATCGATACGCAAAGGTGGTTTTGATTACATTCCAACTGATTATGATAGTCAATGGCCAGTCTTACAAAATTTTATTGATTTTATTGAATCCGATCCTGTTATGAAACCATATAGTGTTTAACTTCTGCAAAATTCAATAGATTCTCATTTGCGTCATAAAAACTGTTCAAATTTTAATGAAATTAATTTTTATGTTGGAAGATTTCGATAAGTTAATAGTGTTGTGATAGTGTGACTATTAAGAATAACAAATATTTTTAGCAATAAAATATAACACATTACAATTATAAGAAATTATAAGGTAATGACATCAGATTTAACATCTTTACACCCATATTGTGAATGATATATTTATATTTTCAATTTCGAAAAAATTAAAATGTTGTTCACAAATAACAAGAATTCATTATTTTATAATTTCAAATCATTATATTGATAATCAATACATAAATCCCGGAATCTTTTTAAAATTATAAATAAATTGAAACCATTACAATATTCGAATATAACATTAACTGAAATAAATAACAGATTTTTTAAACGAGATGGTGCTCTTTTAGAATAATAGTATCATTTTCCCCACCCCTACCCCTTACAACAAAAATAATCATGCGTATTAGTTATTATATTATTTCTTTGTATAAAATAATCTTATTCAGATTAATGAGTAATATCCGAAAAATATAATATATTATTATGAACCATTTTGAGTTTCTATACAAATATATATTCCATAATAATAATGAACTTAACATATATCATTATTTATTTTTAAATTTCTTGATGCCAAATAAGATTATCATTGTCTTCACAATTAATAACAACAAAGTCATTGTTTATATCACCAGAATCAGCTCCTCTGTCATCTTGATCATCATCAGTGTCATGTCCATCAATAGTTTGATTGGCAAGTTCATTCAATTCATCTCTTTGTTGTGACATTTCAAAAACAAATGTTTCTGGATTCCATTCACATCCAATATAACCACCTCTGCTATGAATAAAAGAGAAAAGAGAACCCCAACAATCATCTTTACCAAGCGAAAATGGGTTACCAACCACAATTAGAAGTGCTTTTGCTCTTGTAACAGACACATTGAATCTAAAATATAAAAATTACAATAATTTATTTCAGTTATTCTTAATCAAATTGTAAATAATTTTAATTCATTCATAATTATGAAAATAATTTATGATTTCTTGATGATGATGTTTTTTTGATTTCCAATCACTAAGCTTAAGATAAATGCTTACCGCTTAGGATTTTTCAGAAATCCTAATTGATGCTTCTCATCAAAATCTGTTTTATCTGCAGTTGATCGAACTGTAGAAATAATAATAACTCGTTTTTCACGTCCTTGAAATTGTTCTGTTGATCCAACATCAATATTACCCAAATTAGCATCACGAGCTAATGCTGTGCGAATCTTTGCAGCATGTTTTTGATATGGTGTTATTATTCCAATCTCATCTGGTCTAGCTTTTCTTTCATTCAATATTCTTTGAACATAAGAGATCACTACTCCGATTTCATCCGGATTAAACCAACTGGGACTATTTGCTTCTTGATATTCAGTTCCAATTATGCCATGAAGTATCAAAGGGAAATCTGGATTTGGTAAACCTGCCCAACCAATAAAATTATGTGATACTAATAAATCAGCACATGCTATCAACTCATCTTCATAAAATAATCGATTAGGGATGGCCAATATGTCCGGATGACATCTGTAACATTTAAGTAGTTTTGTCATAAATAATGGATTGTAAACTCCAACTGATTCATCTTTTTGATACAAAACAACGCTTTTTGTTAATCGTTCCAAAAATGAACAACCAAGTCCACCTTCCATTGCAATAGATGATCGAACAACTGGGCCTAATTGTTCCGGATCGCCAGCTAAAATAAGCTGACTATCAGCACCACTTAGGTTATGAACAAATGATGATACTACTTCTGGCTCCCACGCATGACCACTTTCATCCACAAAAACAGCTTGGAAATGACCTTTTGGAACGGAATAGTTGATTAATTGACCTGCCATAGCACATGTGCAAACTACAATTTTATACTTTATGAATTTTTCCATAGGAGGAAAATCAAATCCTTCCAATGCATCGCTAAAATAACTGAATTCCATCACCACATTGTCGATTTCCTTGCGATCTCTTTGAAAAGCCATGTAACGAAACATTTCTGATTTATTAACTCCTTTTCCAGCTAATCTCAAAAGGATATTATCTGCTGCAGCATTACTAGGAGCACAAGCGAGAATTCTAATTTCTGATCTATACTTGGAGACTTGTTGTATAGCTTCAATAAGAGTTGAAGTTTTACCTTAAATTTTTTATTTCATAAAACACTACAAAAATATTATGGATAAGATGATGAAATATATGGTACCTGTGCCAGGTGGTCCAAATATGATGTAAGGTGCTGCTCTACCACGGCCTTCCACTATATTCAAGACAGCTAGCTGCTGCTCGGCATTCAACGACCTATTAAACCAGCGAATATTATTGGGAAGTGTAATAGAATCTTGCAATTGACATTCTTCAGATGGAAATATTTTGGATTGTTGATTTTGCAAGAAATTACCACAAGCTGCTATTCCTTGGTGGAAAATTTTCAGTAGTTTTCGGCTAAAAGAAAATTGGATGTCAAACAATCTACCACGTGCATAAGATTCACCATGCAGTTTCTTGGTAAAACTGAGGTCGACAAAATCTCTTCCAACATTATGAGCATAACCTCTGTAAGTAGTATCATCTTCAGTTTCTTTTGAAAGAACACTATCACCTCTCATCACACTTGGTCTCTTTTCTGCAAGACCAGGGACATATAACCTGAGAAAATGACCAGCAGGTTCCAAGCTGACTTCATTCATACTGTAAGAAACTATATCAAAATCCATCTGGATTTCTTCTGTCCATAATAAATTATGATAATGAATTGAATAGTTATTAATACTCAAATTATTCCAATTGTCAATTAAGTGATCTTCTGCTATATGATCTTTGCACATTTCTCGCCATGCTGGTGAAATCAAAAATGGTTGAGGTGACTTGTAGTTCCCAGAGTTTGTAAATACTGGTTTATTTCCATTCACAATTTTCCTACTTGTTCTGTCAATATTATTTCTTTGAATTCTCCTCATTCTAGTAAACGGAGCTGTAGGTTTTAGATATTCGATCAATGTAGGATCCCCACATCTTACAGCCAGCCTTTTATGTACGATAAAACTTCCTCTATCAACAGTGAATAATAACAAAGACTCCACAATTCCAGGCAACACAGGAGTACATTCTAAAATTAAATCGATTGAACTCAAACCATTGATTGTGATTGGAGCACGAAATAGATTTCCAGCAGCATCTCGCAACTGAAACAATAGTCTATGATCGTATCTAATTTCATTCGAAGTTATTGTACGTGTTCTCCTTTTGCAATTTTTAATTGTTAAGCGGGATAGCAACATTTGATTTGGTGAACAAATTACGTCAGTAGAATAGTTCCATTCTATTTCGATCCCTCCTTTATTACCACTATCAGGGGTGTTTATAGAGGAAATAAAACTAACTCTCTCCTGTTTACGCTCTTCTCGCGTCAGCAAGATTACATATTTCTTTTTGTATACAACGAGCAGTTTATTTGAACTCAAAATGTTGCGAATAGAATCGATTGATACACGTCGATGAACTCCAGCACTCACACACCATCGTTTCAAGTAATCATCGAAAGTACTTATTGGTTCAATGGCTACCAATTGTTCTTCAGTGTGGTATCTCCTTACATAATTAAAAAATTCTTTTGCAATATCTCGTAATAAAATATTCGGATTTAAATGCGGTACATTATTAACATCTTCCATTTGCAAAGTTATTTTTCAAATATTTTTTCAATTCAAATACCCGATACTGATAAAACTTAATTTTTATAATAATCAAAATGAGTTTAGAAAAAGAAATATTTTGCTGACCGGAGAACAAAGTTGGGATGTTGGGATTCCAGGCTTCTGCGTGTTACTTTTTTTTATAACCATATACCATGAAATGACGAAGTTAAGACCGGTCTCATACTAAGTTATGGATTTTAGTCAAAATTTTAGGTGGTCTTAGACTTTGGTTACACCGAAAATAATTTGTATGAATGAATGAATTTTCATTTAAAAAAAAAAAACGTAAAATAAATAATAGCATCTTCGTTTTTTCGAAAAAAACGAATTTTTTTCGTTAATTTCATTTTTCGCTTAGGGTGCGTTCGGTTGTTGGAGAGAAAATCCAGGCTGGATTTTTCCCAGCCTGGATTTTTTCCAGTGGATTTTTTTCCTCCACCTAAGGAGCTGGAGGACAAATCCAGTGGATTTTCGCTGGATTTTTCCGGGAAAAAAAGTGCTACGAACACCACCGCTGGGTGAAATCCAGTGGAATGAAAAATCCACTGGAATTTCTCCCAAATCCAGTGGATTTCCAGTTACCGAACAGGCCCTAAAATCCAGTTGAAAAATCCAGCTGGGAAAAATCCAGCCTGCTGAACGGACTAGCGAAAAGCGATTAAAAAAACGCGTAGTCGGCGCCTTTTTTTGATACGTTACGCGTTTTTTTTATGAAAATTTATTACTTTCATTTGTTTGATACCTGCTGGAATTACCCTGAAACGGATATTTGATAACTCTTCACAGTTATTTATATATTGAATTTTTAAAAACTTGGAACTTTTGTGTATGTGTCATATAATAAATATTTATTTTTTCTAAACACTTCACCAATCAATTATTATTCATAAGTTACTGTTCATTTGATGTTTCTAGGGTAATATACTATTGTTTTCAACCAAAATTATACTCTTTCCAGAATCGGATTGATTTCATCGAACACTCATAAGATAAAAATTGTAACGTGACAAAATAAATTTCTTACCTCCAGCTGCCATATTCTCATATCTCATATAGCTAGCTAGCGCTCTCTATCATTGCATAAATCTACAATCTACATAATCTATACATATCGGTAATGAAATACTGATATTTTAATTATTGTTTTTGTAATTACCAATGGAAGATGATAGAGTATTTGAAATAAGGTACAAATTACAGTATATGAAATAGAGTATAACAGTATAACAGTAGAAGTGATACGTGACTACTAACTGCTTATTTCCCATTTCAATAAAATAAACTGCATATTGAATACTCTAGAGAATATGTTGAAGAGGATGGAAGTGAACGTGGGGAAGTAGTTGATATAACAAAGCAATTACAAGCATGGGCTCATCTCGAAAAGCAAAACCCTGATGATAAGAGTGGAGTCGAGCCAGGAATTGATGTAAGTTTAAGCAATGTTACACAATTCATGTTTGAGATTTAAGTTTAATTTTTATCAATATTTCCGTATCATTTCTTTCCTTTCACCATCATAATGATTTCTCAGGACGAATTGCTATTTGTTCGAGAAATCGCTTTATTAGCTGATGGATACGATTCAAATAATAATAATAATAATGCACAAGATGATATAATAGATATCCTTGATAAATTTGACGAATCAATTACGTATACAAAACCGAGTAGAAATAATATTAGTGAAGAAAAGCTCTCAGTTTTAAAGAAAGGAACAGATAAGAGTGGTTGGAAATCAGGATTTCTAGTCAAGAAAAACTCATCTACTGTTAAAACACAAGAAAATATTAAAGAAACTATTATTATTCCTGATAATATAGATAAATCAACTACTACCACTAAGAAAAGTGTTCAATTTAATTCAACCCTTCCAGTGGAATCAAATTTGTCAAATCCAATTGTTGTTGCTACGAACACAGCATTCAATGGTAATATCGTGGAAAAAACCTCTCAACCAATGCCTTTACCAATGAAGAATAATACAAAAGTCTCAAAAATTAATTCAAATCTCCTGTAAACAATCATTCAAATATATTGCTTTGTAATTATATTATTATATATTATTATTATTATTGTGTTGTTTGTTTGCTTAATAAATATTCATTGAATTATTGAAATTGTCTGATCTGATATAATAATAATAATTATTATTATTATTATGTTTTAAGAATAATAATAATAATAATAATAATAACTATAATAATAATAATTATAATAACACAAATAATAATGATACGAACTGATCTCTCTTTAAATGAAAATCAATAATTTATTTGATTTTTCACATGAGCAAACAGAAGGTTGTAATACTAAATATTAAATCTAAATCTAATTAGTTTTGGATTTTTAATTTAATTCACATAATATTAAAAAAAAATATTATCATGATTTTAATATTATTTTTCTGATATCAAAATGTCTCTTACTATGTAACCCGAATAACATGATAATCGTATCTATTTTCAATTGATACCCACAAATCTGATAAAAAATATTTTTTGAAAATTTAATTAAAATTATAATATTCATATTGTGATGTTTTATTATAATTAAGATGTTATGACGATTATTAATGTTAAATATTTTAGTTTTTAAAAATATTAATAAATATTTCTGTTACTTTAAAATTGCTAGCAAGTACCGCAGATTTCATAACAGTAAGCTTTTTCTAATTTTAAATCGGAATTATGCATACATACACAAATTATTATCAAAAAAGGTATCTGATTAAGCCCAATATTGTGGTGTTGGAGGATCATTTGTATTATTATTATTATTATTATTATTATCACCATTATTATTGTTCATTAATTTTCTGTTTTTATTTTGAATTGAATTTGATTTATTTGAAGTTTGTTCAAGATGACAATCTTCCATTTCAGCAATACCTCTTTTCACAACAGATGATTCCATTCCATTATTTATACTGTAAACATTATTAATATTATTAATATTATTATGATTATTTTTATTTTTCGATATTCTTAAATTATTCATCATATTATCATTCATGTTCATTGATGGACTTGTCATATTACTGGGTGACATGGATGACCTCAAGTGTCGTCTATTCGTTGAAGAATAAATAGAATCTTGATTATTATTATTAATAATATTATTATTAATGTTATTATTATGATCATCATTTTGTAGTTTATTATTAAGATAAGGTGATATAATAGGTGATGAAATTTTCCTTAACGAATATCTTCTATTATTATTAATCATTCCATCATTTATTAAAGGTAAAGAAGAAGAAGTTGACTCAAGATTATCATAATTAGACAAATCATAAAATGGAGTACTTTCTATAAGTTTTCGATTGCTTTTCATTTGAGAATATACTTGAGTATTTAATACAAAATCTTCTAAAGGTTCTAAAGGAGTCATCATTAAATTATCAAGCATTTCTTCTGCTGTTTGATTCAAATCAAAATTATTATTATTATTATCATAAGTAGATGGAGTACGATTATATTTGATATGATTATCATTTACACGTTGTCGCTTATGCCGACTGCTAGTATTACTATTCTTTCCAGATGGAATATCGACTTTTATTGACTTATTTTTTGAAATAGATACTTTATTATTATTGTTTTTTGTATTATTATTTTTTGATAAATTTTTTGGATTATTAATAATAGTAATTGAAACTCTTTTCTTTTGTCCCATACCTACACGAGATCCTATCCTTTTCTTCTTAATGTCACCAAGAATTGAATTACTTCGCTTTAATATTGATTTTACTGATTCATTACTACTGTTATTATTATTATTGTTATTATTATTATTATTATTATTAATAATAATATTAGTATTATATTTATTATTATTATTATTAGTAGTAGTAGTAGTGTCCATATCAACATGAAGTGGCTTCACTTCGTTATCTAAACTTGATAATAAATCAGCACTAGAATTACCGACATTAATAATATTCACATTAGTTGACGATTGGTTTTGTTTTATAACGATTAGGTCAGGTGATGCTAAAGTCATCAAAAAGCTATGTTGATATTGCTCTATGATTGGAATCATATCATTCCATAGAGGCAAAGAGTGACATAATTCTTTGATTATTTCAACAACATTTTCTATTGTTATTTTTTTATCTACTATTATATGATTATGATCATCATTACTATTATAATAAAAATTATTATTATTATTATTATTAATTTTTGGATTTGATTTATTATTATTATTATTATTATTATTTTTCGTTCCAATCAACCATAATAAATCATTACTTGAGAGTGATGGTGAACCCATAGCCAACATTAATCGATCAAAACATTTCGAAATAAGTTTTTTTGTTGATTTTATTATTACTTTTTTCTTTTTTTCATTCGAATTCATTTCTTTTTTATTACAGTTTTTCATTATTTCATTTAAATTTTGTATAATATTATTATTACATTTTAATTTTAAAATAATATAAATAATACAAGCTGCATTAATTGATTGAACATGAGATTTATTAATCGTTAATCTACGTTTTATTATCATATCTAATGCTTTGAAATATTCTGTTTCAATATTACCATCATTTTTAAATTTTCGTTTTTTATTTTTTTGTGTTTTGTTACCATCATCATCATTATTATTATTGTTAGAATTGCTTTGTAATATCATAATTTGATTATACAATTCACTTACACAATCGATTGGATATGATTCTTGTTTGAAAATACAATGATATAATATTACACTCGCTTGTTGTGGTAATGTTGATAATTCCTTACATATCACTTCGTCAAATATATCGACAACTGAATTATTATTATTATTATTATTATTATTATTATTATTATTATTATTATTATTATTATTATTATTATTATTATTAT